>CAUYSK010052120.1:0-10069 GCA_963575035.1 Avahi laniger
ATTAGAGAAATGCAAATCAAAACCACAATGAGATATCACCTAACCCCAGTGAGATTGGCCTCTATCAAAAAATCACAAAACAACAAATGCTGGCAAAGATGTGGAGAGACAGGAACACTCTTACACTGCTGGTGGGACTGCAAATTAGTGCAACTCTGTGGAAAAGAATTTGGAGATACCTCAGAGAGCTAAAAATAGAAATACCATTCGATCCAGCAATAACGCTATTAGGCATCTACCCAAAAGAGCACAAAACATTCTACTATAAAGACATCTGCACTCGAATGTTTATGGCAGCACAATTCACTATTGCAAGAATGTGGAAACAACCCAAGTGCCCGTCAATCCATGAGTGGATTACCAAAATTTGGTGTATGTTTACAATGGAATATTACTCAATCATAAGAAACGACGGTGATCTAACACCTCTTATACTTTCCTGGACTAAACTTAGGCCCATTATCCAAAGCGAGGCACCGCAAGAGCAGAAGAACGGGATCCATTTGTACTCGCCATCAAATTGGTACTAACTGATCAACACTAGGGTGATCACATGGCAGAAATACTCTCTAGGGATTAGGGGGATGGGGGGCGAATCTACAGCTAAAGGACACAGGGAGCACTAAAGGGAGGGAAGGGCACGCCTTTAACCTGCATTTGGGTGAGGCAAAGACATAAAGTGTAACTAGAATGTTTGTACCCTCACAATACTTTGGAATAATAAAAAAAAATAAAATAAAAAAAAAATAAAAAAATAAAAAATAAAAAAAAAACCAATTGAAAAGCCAACTGGCTACCTGAGTTCAGGCATCTCTGGCATCAAGAAAATGAAAAGATTGAGGCAGATGCTGCCCACCCAAGACACTAGCTGGACCACAGTTGAGGGTCTGGGAGCTCGTGAATGTGCGTGGCATCTTAGGACTAGAAGGAGGCATTGGATCTTATGTCCCTTGGAGCCCTGTGTCCACAGTCCCTGCGGAGCATGTTAAAATGTAGATTCCTGAGCCCTTTCTGGGACCTGCCAGGGTGACATTTTTTGGGGTGGACTTCTACAAGTCTCACCAGCTCCCCAATAATGCAGCAGGTGGGCCTGCTGACTCTTCCTTGGAAACACTGATCTGGACTCTCTCGATTATTTCATACAAAGGGAAACCAGGATCAGAGAGGGTGAGTGGCTCACCCAGGGTCACACAGCCAGGCTGGAGTCCAGAGCCCCTGAGTCCTAGCCGAGTGGCCTCACATTGGCAGTGAACTGCTTCCCCGACTCCAAAGTCATGGACCCCACTTTTTTTCAGAAGAGGAAGCGACTTATCATGACCTTACAGAGTCGCTGGTGGGAGAGGGGCATCCCAGGAGTGGAAACGGATATGGGAGAAAGGTGCAGGGGTCTCCCGAGAGCCCCTCCTGCTGGGAATTCTGCCATAGTTGTGGACGAAGGTGAGGGAAAGCGAGCTAATTCCCCTGGTGGGGCTTCAAGGGATTCTAGTGGATGGAAAACAGAGGTTTCAGGAATAACCTGCAAAACTGAGCATTTTGAATCTCTTCCTGTTTTTTGGTCATTTGTGTATTTTCTGTTGGTAGTTGCATTTTCCTACGAGATGGGCCACATTAAAAATAAATCGATAACATCCAGTGCTGGCGAGGACGTGCAGAAATGGTCACGGTCACAGATCGCTGGGGCAGTGTGGGTGACCCCAGTTCTGGGAAACACCGTGGCAACATCCGCAACAGCTCGACATCCGGGGATCCCGGCCACGCCATCGGTCCCACTCTGAGGGATCTGTTCCCGCAGGATGAAAAGCGCCAGCATCCAGGGATTCATGGGCAAGGATGTTTTTAGCAAAACAAAACACAACAAACAAACAAACAAACAAACAAAAAAACCCAGAAGGGAACCAGTAGCTCCATCAGCAGAGGAAAGACTGATGTATTAAGAAACATGCATAGTGTGAAATGATGGGCAGCCGTTAAAAAAAAAAAAGATGCAGCTACGGTTTTAAAAATATTTTTTAAATGTCTCTGCCAAGCAGAGAAAAAGCAAAACGCAGAATACAGTATGGCATCGATACGGCATGACCTTTTTTTTTTTTTTGTAAAAGATAAACAACTCCTTCCCCTCTTTCCAAGTACGTCTATTTGTGTAAATCCAGGGAAAGATGACACTGGAAACTCCAGCGATTATTGGCTTCCAGAGAGGCAGGGAAGGGGTGGAGGGAGGGAGGAAAAATTCTCGAATGCTTTTTTTGTAACTCTTGATTTTTTTTCTACTTGTTCCATGAGATACTTTTGTAATTAATCCAGGAAGAGTTTTAAAAAATCATTGGGCAGATAATACATGTAGAGTCCAAAATGGACCTTCTCATGGTATCCTTACTTAAGTTATTTTTAAAAAAACAAACCCTGTTCGTTTTCTTCCCCACAGGAAATGTACTGACAACATCAAATTAACTTCTATTAATGTCCATGTAACAGTTAGAGGGTTTCCAGGAAGTCTTCACTTGGGAAAACTTCCCCATATTTTAACTCTACGAAGTAGGTTTCCTGTGCCACCAAAAATAGATTCAAATACAGGGCTGGACTTAATCAAATTACAGGGGAATAAAAGAAGGCATCTGTCTTAAATGCTAATGCATGCTTTCTTGATGTTCTCGGCTCTTCAAAAGGACCTCTTGTTCTCTTGTTAAGAACTGCTTGTTCAAGACCAGCCTGAGCAAGAGCGATACCCCGTCTACACTAAAAATAGAAAAATTAGCTGGGTGTGGTGGCGGATGCCTGTAGTCCCAGCAACTTGGGAGGCTGAGGCAGGAGGATGGCTTGAGCCCAGGAGTTTGAGGTTGCTGTGAGCTGTGATGATATCACTGCACTCTAGCCTGGACAACAGAGCAAGACTCTGTCTCAAAAAACTAAAAACTAAAAACTAAAAAATAAAAAAATAAAAAAGACTGCTTATATAAGTCATTGTCATTCCTATGATAAGCCCCTGCTTGATACCAGGTGAGATTAAATTGCATCCCTGCGCTAGTGGGCTGATGACATGGTACACCTGTGATGCTAGTTTGATTAGTCTCCAGGTCCTGTCTTAGACACAGTGAATCACAATCTCTCTGGAAGGTGCCCAGAACTCTGTTTGTGTTTGCATCCTGTGTTTGGAAACCACATAAATGGTTCTCTAATTCAAAGGGCATTTGAGCAACGACAGCTTGTTAGAACGCTAATTCCAGGGTCCACCTGCCAATGACTCTGATTTTGTAGAACACCCTGGGATTATTGGGGCAGACTCAGGGATATGTTTCTAATGAATCCCCTGGGTGCTTCTGATGCTGGGGTGTCGGGCTGGTTGGGGGCTTGCTTCCCTAACAGCCCTGAAGCCCACCTACAGGTAGCCCCTGTAGAAGAGGCAGGGGATGTAACAGTCGGGAGATGTGGGTTCAACTCCGAGCTCTGTCTCATACTAGCTGTGTGGCTTTGGGAAACTCACTTAACTTCTCAGAGCCTTTCCTGCCACATCTGTAAATAGGTAGGATGGCTCGCCCCCCTGTCCCAGGCTGTGGTCATGAGGCTTAAATGAGGTGATTCAGGGGACTTTTTTTTTTTTTAGGTAAAATTCACAAAACATAAAATTAAGCATTTAAAAATGTTACAGTTCAGTGGCATTGAGCACATACACAAAGTTAGGTGACCGTCACCTCCGTATGGTTCCAAAACATGTTCATCACCCCAAAGCAAACTCCGTGCTCATTAAGCAGCCTTGGGCAAGCACTAGTTTGCTTACTGTCTGCATGGATTTACCTATTCTGGATATTTCATATAAATGGATATGTGACCTCTTGTGCCCTGTTTTTTTCACTGAGCATAACGTTTTAGAAGTTCATCTGTGTTGTAGCACGTACCAGAACTTTCTTTTTATGACTGCATGATATTCCATTAGGTGAATATGCCACATTTTTGCTTGCTCATTCAGTTGATGGACATTTAGAACGTTTCCATCTGTTGGCTGTTACGAATGATGCTGCTATAAACATTATTGTGCAAGTGTTTGAATATCTGTTTTCATTTCTTTTGGACACATCCCCCTAGGAGTGGAAAAGCCAATGGGAAAGTGTTTTTAAGCCTTAAAACTGGGGTTCATGAATAAGGCATTTGGGAATCCACTGAGGTTACGGATTCCCACGAAGAAACGTGAAACTTCATGCTTCTGTCCCCCCTGGGAAGTGAATTCAGAGCTCTCTGCCTGTTTCTCGAAGGTGTATTCACGCCACAGAAGGTGAAGCTCCTCCGGCCTGAACCATCGAAGCTATTTAGGCTGTTATTATTGATTGCACACTGCAAAGGCCCAGATACACCGATCCAAATTTCACTTGGGATGTCACAACTTAGTTTTATTGATTCTAAGATGCAATTTCCTCATTTCTCTACCAGCTCAGAGATGGGGGCGTGTCTGCAGCCAATGGTGTGTTCTAATCGCTGCCACTAGGCGGCGCGCGCGAGGCCCCGTGCGCGCAAACCTGGGGTGCGAGCGCCTTGGGACGGACGCTTCGCAGCAATAAGGGGGCGCTCCTAATGCACGGGACGGGTGGCCGTGGGAACGGGGTGCAGGAGGGGGAGATGTTTACGCCACGTTCTCTGAGCTGGAGTCAGAGCAGGCTGGCCATCAGGGCCAGTACTCGGAGAGGCAAAGCAGGCGTCCAGGGCACAAAGGGTTAAGGAGGCGATTCTTTTATAAGGTGACCCTGATCGCAGGACTCTGAGAGCCTCAGTTTTCCCCTCTGGCACCTGTCTTGCCTCCCCCAGTCCCGGCCCGGCCTCTGCATAATTGCAAAGCCTTACTGCCAAAGACTGCAGTTGTTTTTTTTTTTTTAATGGACTTTCCTAAGAAATTCTGCATCTCTGAAGCTTTTGGTGGCACAGGGGTGATACTGAAGGACATTGGAGACTCTGAGTCACAAACGATTCCCAGGTGCCAGACCCTGAAGGTGGGGAAGTTTGAAGACACCGGATCCAACCGATTTCACTTATATTTTCATTTTAATGTTTTCAAAAGTGTGATGGATGATAAAAATCTAAGCTCGAAAGAGCTCCTCTAGTAAGTAAAAATAAAAAGGCTAAGCAAGGAGAAGACACAGCGTCATAGTTTAACTGGCAGCAATTTGTTTCTTTTTCAGTAGCACAGAAAGTGGCGGTGGCATCTTAGACTTAAGGAAGCGCAGTGGCCCAGTTTTTGAGAGCAAGTGTGGAATCCCTGTGAGCCAGTCCCGACATCTCCGGCTCCTTGGACCCCGTGGGGAGAGCAGGTCTCTTTACCTTTACAGACGGGCAGTGGACCGTTCCAGTGGGACGGCTGTCCTAGGATGCAGCGAATGGTCACTTCGCCCATGAGCTCGAAGCCTTCGTAGCACATGAAGGTGAGGGACTCCCCTGGCAGGTAGAGTCGCTTGTACAGGATTTGGTATCCGTTTTCAGGCAATCCTGGATTGTCACATGCCAGGGTCTCCTCCGCTGAAATCCAAGCCAAAAGGAGCTCTGGTGAGATGACGCAAATCTCTGGGGGCTCCTACTCACGGCCCGTCTGATCTAGCTTTGGCCGATTTCCTTTCTCTGCGACCCCACCTGGCATCAAACTCTCTGCCATTTCCCAAACTCACCTTTCTCTCTCCCGTCTCTGGGGCAGATTACACATGGTCATGGTACAAGGAACTGGGCTGTGGAATCTGGGTTAAAATCTGGATTCTGCTACTTATTAGCTGTGTGACTGCCAGCAAGTGGCACAACCTCTCTGGTCGTCAGTTTCTTCATCAGCAAAATAGGAATAATAGCAGGACCTATCTCATAGGGATTTGGAGGCTAAATGAAAGAAGAGAATGCTTAGGATGTTCATGGCATGTCATAGATGCTCAGTAGATGATGGATGGTGGTGGTGTTTAGCTATGAAATAGACTTCCTGTATCTCATCTTACATCTAACCTGCTAGGGCTTGTATTTCAATACTCAGTCCTGATTTCTCCTTCAGGAAGCCCACCTTGATGCCTCCTACCACCCACTGAGTCACCAGCTTTTTCCTCCACGCCAGCACGTCACATACTGTATTGTATTGAATTATTAAATATTTGTTTCCCTCACTGGAGATGAGCCTGTCAAGGCAAACTTGAAGATCAGGGCTTCGGGTACAGTAACAGCACAATAAATGCCGCCAACTAGTCTCATTAGCCCACACTGCCATCTGGTGGCTGCTCTGCTCAGCTGCAGGCACGAAGTCCCTGGTAGCCTAAGACACGTTGCAGAGAGAAACCTGCCGGATAACCCATTCCACACCCTGCATGGGATCTAGTTCTTTTTCTGTGCTCAACTGGAACAGACAGCCAGCAAACACTGCTTTGCGCACAGGACTACCCATCCTAAAACATCTAAAAAATTTAAAAATTGCCGTAAAATCCACATAACATAAAATCTCCCATCTGAACCGCTTTAGGTGTACCGTTCAATGGTGTTACGCACATGTACGCCCTAGCGCAATCAGTCTCCAGAACTGTTCGTCTTGCAAATCTGAGACGCTGGACGCGGTAAACAGCTTCTCATTCCCCCCTCCCCCCAGCCCCTGGCAGCTGTCGTTCTGCTTCCTGTCCCTGTGAGTCTGACTGCTCCAGAGCCCTAGTGTAAGTGGGGTCGTTCGGTATTTGTCTTTTTGCGATTGGCTTATGTGGCTTAGCGTGACGTTTCTAATGCTCATCCGTGCGGTAGCATGTGTCTGAATGTCCTTCCTCTTTGAAGGCAGAATAACTTTCCATTGTAGGTAAGTGCCACACACTGTTTTTCCATTTCTCTGTCGATGAACACGTGGGTGGCTTCCCCTTTCGTCTGCTGTGAACAAGGTTGCTTTGAACATGGGTGTACGGATATCTCTTTGAGACCCTTATTTCAGTTCTTTCGTGTTTATACCCAAAGAGAAATTGCTGGATCATATATTAATAGTAATCCTGTTTTTAATTTTTGCAGGAACCGTCACGATGTTTTCCATCATGGCCACGCCATTTTCCACTCCCGGCAGCAGTGCAAAGCATTCCACCTTCTCTATGTTGAATCCTAAAACAGTCGACCTTTTCTTCTGGACCTCGGTTTGGCTTAAGAAGACCCAGGTCTTCAAACATCACATCCGGCACCTGCCATCGGCGGTTCGGAGACACAAGACGCAAAGAGCTTCCGATACCCGCTTGACGAGCGAAACCCTCTGAAGATCTGGCCCGACGCGTCTTCTACCTGAAATATTCCTGCGACATCGGAGGGAGTTTTGCAACTTACTAGCGTCGCTCCCCAGCTTGTCAGCGTCTCGACCTTGCGGATCCTCAGTTCAGGACATGGAGCAGGTTGGGGGCTGATATCTTGCCTGATGATTCCGATGTGCCTTGAGGGGACACCGTTTCTCCAGGTCTGGCTTTTAAGGCTTTGTTTCATCTCCTGCCTCCCTCCCTGACCCGTCCTTAACTCACGTTGGACTGGTTGCATTTTGCCAGATGGATGACACTGTTTCGCCCCTTGGTGCTTTTATCTGCGCTGTTCCCTCTGCCCAGAACGTCCTTTCTCCTCCTATCTAGGGGACTGTGGTAGACATAGTCTGAGACATTCCTTAGTAACCTCCAGGGACCACTCACTCTCTCTGAGTGCGAGTGGCACCTGTGACTTGCTTCCAGCCAATAGAATGGAGCAAAGGGGGCGGGATGTCACTTCCGTGATGATGTTACGTACGACTGTAACTCTGTCCTGCCAGCAGATTCTCCGTTACTGTCCTTGGTGAAACAATTGGCTACTCTGTAGCTGCCCTATGGAAAGGACCACGGGACAAGGAACTGAGGGTGGCTTCTGGCCAACAGCTGGTCAGAAACTGAATCCTGAGAACAACCAAATGAGCTTGGAACTGGATCCTTCCCCAGACAAGCCTTCGGATGAGACCCCAGCCCCAGAGTCTGTCTTATGAGAGATCTCAAACCAGAGGACCCCATTAAAGTGTGCCCAGAGTCCTGACCCACAGAAACTATAAGATAATAAATACATATAAGTTGAACCATCTTATTTTGCAGGATGAATCTCAAGAATTTCCTCAAGACCCAGCTCGGACCCTAACGCCATGAATCTCCCTGTCCTTGGACCTCTGTTCTGTAACCTGCATAGACCTCCATCCCTCGATCACAATTTCAGAATCTTTTTTGGTATTGTTTGGTTCTCAACCTCCTGTTTGAGTCCAGAATCAAATCACCGGGCCTCCCTTAAATCAATCGTGCAGGTCCTCCCAAGGCACTCACTTTATGTTCAAGCCAGGAATCCCACTGCCCAGCACAATGCCCAGTTCATAGGAAACGTTCATTGATTCAGTCCACAAATGTTTATTGAGCAATTATTATGTGCCAGCACATTGGTAGCACTGCGGACACAGAGGTGAATAATACAGATATAACCTCTGGCCCCATTGAACTCGTGGTTTGAGGAACACAGTATAATAGAGGTCCCAGCTGGAACTTTTTTCTCTGTGAATATGATATATTTAGCTAATGTAATATAAATAAAAAATTAGTTACTGAGCCTTTTCAAATCAGGATATTTCAGGTAATAATCTAGATTTCTGGCTTCTTTTGAGACACTGGAAGATTGGACCATCCTGTACTCACATAGTCACATGGCAATGATCGGTTGGAGTTGAGTAGTGGCCGTCCCCCTTAGACCAGGAATGTACTTTATTTTAGCCACAATCCCTACCACTCCCTATTGCCTTTCACATAGTGCTTGCCTGGCCCAGTAAGCATTTAAATGTATCATCTTTCCAATGAAAAAATGAACAAATCAGTTAATGAATATGTTTTAGTATTAGTAACTGCCACTAATAAAAATGTGGGCTTTGGGTTCCTCCGATGGATGGGTCAGTAGGAACCTGCCTCCTGCTCTTGGGATTGAAGGGTTTTCCTGTATACTTCAATAGCAGTCTTCATTTGGACTTAAGAACTATTTTCTTCCCACCCTTGAAATCCAACCAGCCTAGAAGTTACCCTGTGGAAAGGAACTTTCCAGGTCACTGTTCTGTTGGAGCTGTATCTTCTATGGCAACAGAGATATGCTCTGGCGGGCACTCATGCATTTATTCAGAAAATAGCTCACGAGCGCTTACTGCATGCACAGCAGCGCATCCGGCAGAGGGTCAGGAGGCGAATCAGACACCACTCCTGCCCTCCAGAGCTCATGGCCCGGTGCTCTAAGGGGCCGAGAGAATGTGTAAACAGGCAATTTAATTAAAAATGGCAGGTGCTGCAGAGAAACTCAGAGGACCCCGGGTGCCTGGAGGGGGCCCCTAATGTAGCCGAGGGGAGGGGCTGTTAGAATCGTTGAGCAAGACAGGCAGAGATGTTGAGTATAGTTCCCTTTGCCTACGACTCCCAGATATGAGGCTCCAAGTGGCTCAGCGGATACTTGGCCAAGCCTAATCCTTCCATTTAACGAAGGTCATCTGTATACTTGAAGTTCGCCCCCTGGCACGCCAGATCAGCCTGGACAATCGCCAAGGCTTCTGTGTCTGAGCCCGGAATCAAATCTCCAGGCCTCCCTGAAATCAATCGTGCAGGTCCCCCAGCCCAAGGCAGCACCCTGTTATGTGTTCTGGAGGAGACCTACCAGGGCTGGCAGGGAATGGTTAAGCCGTGAAGTGTGTCTGGGGGTGAATGGGCTGTAGGAAGGGAAGCATTTCGCTTTTATTTTTTCCAGCCTATGTTTTGATAAGTGGTTTTTTTTTAAGCAGGGTGGGCTTCTATTCCTTTAGAATAGACACGGATGGCATTGTAAACAGAACCCAGTGCTGAGGGTGTTCGAATGCTTTCTCTGGAAATATTCTGAAAAAGTCTTTGGTCCTCAGCCTGGCTGAGCTTCCTGCTGTGCTCTTGGCAGCCTGGTACCTAGTTAGGTGCCCAATATATGTTTCTTGAAAGATCTTACATCATTTCGATGAAAGGAAGGTTACAGAGTAGACGTGCTTGGGCTCAAATGTCCAAGGGCTCAGGATTCACATCCTAATTGTATGTCTGCCAGCATAACTGAC
>CAUYSK010052123.1:0-17942 GCA_963575035.1 Avahi laniger
CCATAAAGAATTTTATGAATTTTCAATGAATTCTTTATGAATTCATAAAATGCCTGGATTAAGCTTCCCGAAGTACAACTGTGATTCTGTTACTCCCCTGCTCAAGAACTTTCATGTGCTCCCCATTGCCTACAGCTGACATCTAAGCTTCCCTTCCGTGCTCTGGCTCCTCTCTCACTGTGTCTGTGTCCCCTTGATTGCTGCACCCCAGCTGTCTCTCTGGTTCCTTGAGCCTTGTGAAATCTTTCCACACTCAAGACATTCACACATGCTGTTTTCTTTACTCGGAACCCCAGGACTCTTCTCGTGGTTGTTTCAAATATCACCCTCTCGTGATCATCAGTAATTCTGTTATTGCACCACATTGACATAACATTATTCTTAGCAATGATTATAATTTATATTTATTTATTTATTGTCTATTTGCCCAGTAAATTGTAAACTTTGTAGGGGCAGAAAATACATATTTTTTAAAATTCCCCCACGGATATTTAGTATTGAGCACAGCAAATGGCATATAGCAGCAATCAAAAATTATTTATTGAATAAATGAATATTTTAGGATACATTTAGAGGTAGAACTGCTGTGTCAAATGTACTGTGCATATTTTTGAGGTTTTGGATGTACATTTCCAAACTGCTTTCCAGAAAATTGTGGAAATTTTCACTCTCCTAGCAGTGTGTACAAATATGTGGCCGTGCAATTGACCATCTCGCCACATATTTGCCAGCACTGAGTATTATTTTTAAAAATATTTGCCAGTTTGAAGTGAAAATAGTTTATTTGGTAACTAATAGAATCTAATGGTTTTTCATATATTTCAGTTGTTTGTATTTCTGTTTTTTACAAATTTTATTTATTTCCTTATTCATCTTCCATTTGCATTTTTTAGAGCTATTCATACGTGTTTGTGTGAGAATCACTCACGTTTCTATTGTTGGTGCTGGAAAACCACCACTTTTGATGACTCCTGCAAACGTCATCAGTTTTCACGGACATTTGCTGGGGTTGCTTTTCTCTGTTTCAAAATGTGGTTTGTGTTTGCAGCTCTTTGGACATCATTAGTATCTATGTCTCCATGACATCTAAGTCAGTTGGCAAAGACAAACCCTCAGATCACTTGTTTGACACGACCGCTTATGTTTTGCCTGTCTCACCCGGGGCCGTGGGTGGTGTATACACATAGACTCTGGCTCCCTGGGGAAAGTTAAAGAACTTTAAAAACAGTTTCCTTTTCTGTACTTGTTTTATTTTCCTTATAAGAACGTCCAGCATCTTTCTGTGTGGCAGATGAGATGGTGTGGTTCCTTGCGAGATAGGCCACGTGTGTGCTGAAGCAGGTGTTGAGTGGGCACTGCATTTTTGCACACTGCTCTGAGCAAAGCGTTTGCAGAGGCCTCCAAAATGGTCTCAGCTTAGGCCACAGGCATGCAAATGTTTGAATAGTTGTTTCCTAATTAGGAGCACCTGTGTAAACTTGTTAATGACCATTGTGAAGGGAGGAAGGGTCTACACTTGGTTTGTTCATTCACTAATTCAGCAAATATTCAGGAGCGGGGAATTCAAAGCAGGACCAGATAGACAAAGACCTTGCCTTCATGGACTCTGCTCTTCAGTGGGAGAGACAGGTAACTAAGAAGTAAACAAATAAACAGAAGGCAGTGGTGGAGAATAGTGATGAGATGTGCTTTAGATGAAGTGTTTGGAAAGAGAACATCCCCTTAGCCAACTGCCAAGGGTAGCAAAGAGACTCATGAGGGTATCTGTTGGCTAAAGAAACCAGGCTCTGGGAAACTGCTAATTATCCACCCAAACCCATTCTCTCCTTTCTTAATATGAGAAGCTCCAAGGTTTACCTGGAAACAAGACTCCATGAAAAAAGCCCTGGCCATATGACTAAGTTCTGGCCAATAAACAGAAGGGATGTGTGTAACCATCACTTGTTGTCTCCAATGGAAGACATTCTTTATCTCTTCTTCTTCTTCTGGCTAAAAGCAGACATGATGGCTGGAGTCCAAGTAGCCACCTTAGACCAAGAGGCAGAAGTTTCATGCTGACAATGATAAAGTAACAGGGTACAAGGAGCCTGGATCACTGACCTGGTAGAGTGTTATAAGAGCTATAGCTTGTCCACTGCTGGACTTTATTTACTTAAGACACATACAAGTCTACCCTGTTTAAGCTATTGTTATTGTGTTACCAATAGCAGTGTGATATACCCAGCCAAACTGACTCCTAACTGACTTGAGCCCTGTGGAGACATCAGCTGGAGGGCAAAGATCACGCTTTGATTTACTTTATCTCCACCCCCTACCCACTTTGCAGAGTTGGGCTGGGAATGGATGCTGCTGGGGAGCTCACTCCTTTAGCGAATTAGCACTAGCTGCTGGCACAAGGCCATAGTTCCTCACCATACAGAGGTGACATGGTGGCTGACCTCTCCCAGAGAGTGATTCGAGAGAATGCAAGTGGAAGCCCAATGTCTTTTGTGTCTTTTATGATCTAGACTCAGAAGTCCTCCTCTGCCGTTTTCACAATATCCTAGCCCAGCCTAGTCGATCTGGAAGGGAACTACACGGTGCTACCACCAGGAGGCTAGAATCATTGAGGCCCTTCTTGGATCCTGTCTCATCTCATCTTGGAGACCCTTCCCCATCCTATGGGAGGGCACCTCATTATTCTTTTTACATCTCCCTGAAAAGGGAGTTTAAGCCAGCAGTGCCACAGAGGGGCCTCATGTTCCCTTGGATGAGTTGGATGGAGCCATTATTTGACAAAGGACCACGCTGAAGATTATCAAATGGAAGAGGCCCTACACCTAAAAGTAGAGTGGTTAGAACCCAAATCTCCCTTCCCGCAGGGAGCTGGATGTAGTGTTCAAGGAGCTAATCTCATTTGGGCAGGGAGCAAAAGATATCATGGCATTGGGGCTGAGACTTACTTAGGCTAATTAATGAAAAAATAAAGTATCTGCTGACAGCTAGGCTGGAGAAAGGGGCTTGTCCTTCTAGGCCGGGCCTGTGCCTGTCTGCAGATGAGCTTACTGGGGCCTAGGAAGCTGGTGCCATGGACATTTCCTTGGTGTGTCCAGACTTCTAGAAGTGACATAAGGCCACCTACTTTCTGCTGTGAGAGCAGTGCTGTGCTGAAGCCAACCTGCACTGCTTCACGAGAGCCCATTGTTAAGTTTTTAGGAATTTTTAGAGCTGGTTGTTAAATGTAGCCAATGTTAAAAATTAAATTGTTAATATATAAACTCTTAAATTATTTTAAAAACCAAGGATAGTAAATACTCAGAACGTATCATTTCCTAATTATTTTGACTATAATCTGTGCTTTTGAGGTTACTTTTGTCTGCTGCGTCTGTGCGATGGAGATGCCACGTGACGGGGGGCTCAGCATCCCTTCCCGGTCTGCTGCAGTGACCTCCCATTGGTAGCTCACAGCTGGGCACGGAGGGAGTGTCAACACCACGGAAACTGGCAGGTGCTGCAATTCAACGTCACAGACGTTTGCCAGCACACCTCTGTGTGGGGCGGGAGGTACAAGGGCGTATTGGGCAGGGAAGAGCGCACTTGGGAGGGGATGATCCCTCTCAGGCTCTGGTCCCTGATCCACACCGACGTGTGGGTGCCTGTGCGAGTGTCCTCTTCTCTCTGGACCTCAGGAGGAGCAGGTGGTGGCTGGCTTCCCTCGTGGCCCTCGAGCTGTTCATTTTAAGAGAGTCTACGTCTTGCCATGACTGTGCCCCACGTGTCAGACATCAGATTTCCCGTCCGAGCGAGGACTGTTAATGTCAGCCCGGGAAGGGCTGAGGCTGTGAAGCTGATCTCCTGCTAGGCTTTGAGGGAGTCCAGGAAGGAAAGTGAGTTGGCTCTGATTAAAAGGCTAAGTCATTCCTGTATATTGACATATTGACAGATAGTGTAGAGACAGGAAACTCCCAGGAGGTTGCATGTAAACCACGAACCTCACTGGCCTGACAGCCTTCATGCCTCCCCCAGTCCCACACCCTCCTCCCCAGTTCATTTAACTAGAAGGCCCTGGAAGTGGCCAGAAAAGGAGGAGTTAATCCATGGCCGCCACAGGAGTGAGACTTCCTTCCGCCTTTGGTGCGGCAGACCATTAAAATGTAATATTATGTGTATCACGGTCCATTTCCCGTATGTGCAGAGTGGGGCAGTGGGTCTGGGGCTGCAGCATTTTTCGTACCTCGCTCGGATTCCCCAGAGCCATAGATCACGCGGGGATGTGGCGCCTGGGTGCGAGGGTCAGCTCGCTGCAGGTGGGAGCAATTCGGCTCTGCCCTTCCAGCTCTGATTGCCCTTGAGCCCGGGCCGTGGCCCTGTCAGGAAACCAGGGTGTAGAATCCAGGAGCCATTTTGCTGTCCCTTGGGTGAGTCTGGGGTCAGTCACACTGGACAGAGGCCTGGAGGTGCGTTTGCAGATGAGGCTGCAGCAGAGCTCCCAGGTGAACCAAGGCCTGGTTCTGGGTTCTGGAGACTCCTGATCCAGGAGGAGAGGTGTCCATGTGGTGTCCTGGAAGCAAGGCCGGAAACCTGTTCATTACTGGGCCTGGTTCCACCTGCTTCTTTTCCAGGGGGTTCCGGAATGCAAAGCACTGTCAGCTGTTTGTGCACTGCGGCTCACGAAGGCAATCTACAGTCCTTTCAAATAAAGTTGCCATCGCCAACCTGGGAGCCCCAGAAGCAATGCTGGAATTCGGGGATGGGAGGGAGATCCCAGTCAGTCAGGCGGCTGCAGCCCCCATACCCCTACAGGACTGTGCCTGGGCAGGACGGAGCAGCCCCCTGGGAAGAGCAGGCAGGAGAGTAGAGGGCAAGTGCCGTCTGCCTCCAGGGCCTGGGCCCCACTGTTCCCCTTGCTTTGGGTGGCAGCAAATTGGACTCGATCACCTCCACCACTTCCTTGTCATATGTCACTGGGCTCCAACCCTGTTCCCTTCCCCTGGGCCATGGCCCTTGTCTATGGACCCCGTCTTCTTCCCTCTAGACCGAGGCAGATGCTCACGGCTCAGTGTCTCTCCAGCTGCCGCTGTGGCCCCCCCATGTCCCCTCCACCCGGTACTCAGGGCTCTCCCTAAACCCCACCAGACCTGGCGCTCACCTGCCATCAACCCTCCCTCACAGGCTCCCTGGCTTCCCTGGCCCAGGGCGACTTGCCCTGGCCCCTCTTCCGACAACTCAGCTCTCTCAGCTCTGATCCTTGCAGTCCGTGCACATGGAGGTTCTCCCCACGCCTTGGAAGTATCGGGCTCCCTCACTCCAGGGCCTTTTCCTCTGCTGTTTCTTCTGCCTAAATGTTCTTCCTCAATCTCTTTATTTGAGTAATACATTAACCAATCACCGGAGACCGAGTTGTATGTTTCTAAAGCCTCCATCTTTCCAGATGGTGTCTCAGCGCCGTCTGCAGCTGTGGGGTGTGCTCCAGTCTGCCCTCCCCTCTAGGCTGTGAGCACCACGAGGGCAGGGCCAGGTCTGTCGTGGTAGCTGCTGTGAGTAAATGTCCAGCATGGGGCTTGGCACAGAGCGGCCACTCAGCTGAACTGACTTCAACCCATGGGCAAAGATACAGGGGGCAAGAACTTTCTAGAGCTTTTTGGAGATGCCATACACTGCCTTGGAAAGTAGTGAGTTTCCTGTCACTGGGGGTATGCTAGCAGTAGTTAGGCATTCCCTGGCAGGGCTTATGCATTATAATGGGAATAGAACTGGATGGCCAGTTGAAATGTCACAATTCCAGAATTTCCCTCTTCTACCCGTCTGGAGGTTGGAGGATGGGGAACGTGTGGCCCAGGTGGGGTTGGGTGGGAATGAGGAGGGGAAGGCCACCTGGGGTTGCAGGAGGAGGTGGCCATCAAAGATGGAAGAGGCCTGTCCTCACCTGGATGTGCCCAGTGGCTCCATTTACTCCCACGCCTGGCCCTGTGCTGAGGCGTACACGCGTGTCTCACCGCATCCTGACCGCGGCCCTGTGACAAGGGCTCTGTTATCACACTCCTCTTCCAGGCAAAGAGTGGAGGCTCAGGCTGCTGCCCTAGTCATCCAGGGCAGGGGCGGAGCCGAGGTTTGATGTGGGCTGTCTGCCTCTGCGCCTGGGCTCTAAGATGCGCCACCTGCCCCCCACACAGGGACCTGCCCCCTTGCTTCAGGCTGTAGCTGCCCTGCCAGGACCTCCCCTGCTCAGGCCCCTGCCCTTACTCTGGCCATGTCGTTTCCCGAAACATCTCCCTACATGTTCCCCTGTCTTGTCCTGCCTCGGGTCCTCCCCTTCAGGGGCAGGAGGCCAATCTCTCGTACCGGCCCCATCAGTAATTACGAAAACTTGCCTGGAGATGGCTCTGCTCTGCTTTGCCCCGGTGCTCCTGGCCCAGGGCCCACCACCTGCATGTGTGACTTGGAAGTGCCTTCCCGTTCCTTCCTGCAACCCTAGGCAGTGGGGATGAGAGGTGGGAGGATCCCCCTTTGCCCAAAGAGTAACTTCCTAATTGGGATCCAAGGAGGAAGAGAATGTTCTCCCCCCAGCCCCTCTCAGAAACCTTCTGATAGTAAGAGTATTAACAATGATAACGAAAACACCCTGGCAGGTTCACTCTGTGCCAGAGCCGTGCTAAGCACTGTGCGTGCATCAGCTCATCTAACGCTCACGGCATCCGTGGGCGGGGCCCCATCTCTTCGCTTTTTGATCCTCACTTTGCAGATGACAGAACTGAGGCTGGGCGGGAAGGTGCCCGTGGCGCCACAGCTAAATGTCAGAGCCTGGACTCACGCCCAGTTCCATTTGCTTCCCAAACCCGTATGCGCAGCTCCTCTGGTCAACCGCCTTCTAGAAGAAGGGGACCGAGCTGTGAGTGACCAGAATCAGATGATGACAAAGCTCAGGGCTGAACAGACACCGCTCGGGTGCCCCGACACAGCGACTGTCCCCTGCACCACGACGTGCTGGAGGCAGCCCCTCAGAAAATAGAAAAACGATGAAGGCCCAGGTGAGGTGACCGTTTGATACCCGTCAATGGTTTTAGGTTGTGGAGGAAACTGGGCAAAAGCCAAAAGGTCTTTGGCCACAGCCGTCTACGGGGAGAAGGATACCAGTGGGAAGACAGAGCTGGCATCGAGAGCAAAAGGCTGACGCCTTGTGGTCGATCCTCGTGGGAGGCCACCACGCAGTGTGTCCTGTCCACCGCTCCTCCCGAGCCCCCGCGGGCACAACGCGGGAGCCTGGCGGGGCTCCCCGCCCCACTGCTCTGCCCTGGGAGCTCAGGGCCGTGCCAGGGAGCAGGAATTCGACCTCTAACCTGAGCTCCCCTTTCTCAGGGTTTGTGCCGCCCGAGTTTATTTTTAGTGAGAGCGCACTGTTAGTAGTTGGCAAAATGGGCTGCAGTGAGAGAGCAGCGCGAGGGTGGAGGCAGGTTTGGGAGGCTTCTCAGAGGACAGGCGGAGACGGAAAACGGGCCAGCCGCCATCCCTCTGGTGCTTTGGGCCTGGCTGCCTCAGAGCCACCGAGCACAGACGCTCAGAATCCCCGCTGGGAGAGGCCGGAGGGGACCCAGCGCCTGGCCTTGGCCTGCCCAGCCCGCACCGCGCAACCCACTGCCACCCCAGCTGCCGAGGCCGGCTGGCACTGCCCGGCAAACGGTCCCGCCATGTTGCTGTAAAACACAAGCTAAAATGGAGGCTGGGGCGGGGCGCGGGAAGGAGGCGCTGTTCACGGAGTGTCTGTGGGAGCCAGGAGCTGTGCCGGGCACTTTGTGATTCCACTTAATCCTCTGCATTCCTCTGAGACACGAGTAAGGGAACAAGAATTTGAGGCGCTGGGTCCCTGCCCCGGGCCAAGGCCCTGTCACAGGTGTTATTTCATTTATCCATCAGCGGCCGCGGGCGGTTAGGAGCACACACTCCAGCGTGGGGCAGGCAAGTCGCGCGTCCAGTTTTCCAAAGCTCATAGCTGGCAGAGCAGCGACTCGCACGCCCCTGCCTCCAAAGCCCGTGTTCTCAGACCTCCACCCTGCCTGCGCTCCCCGAGGGCTGTTGGGGAAGGGACCCCAGAGGAGGAGAGTGAGGCCCTTGAGCCTGGGGCCCAGGGAAGAAGTGAGCAGATTCGGGGCCACTGGGAAAAAAGGGGATCGAACAGCACAGCTAGCGTCTTGGGGGAGGAGGGTCCCCAGACTCCAGGGAAAGGAAGGTGGGAACAGCTGTCCTTAGGGCTGCTTGTTGTCTCTGTTGTGGTCATGTGGAGTGGGGCCCCACCTGCATGCGCGCAGAGTCAGGAGTGACTGCTGGCGGTAGATGTGAGCCAGGCTGGAGGAGGTGTGACGGCTGGGAGGGTGTAGGACAGCAGCACTCCGGAGGCCAGGGCCGAGGGTGCATGTGTGTGCGTGGAAGCGGCCCAGGGCCCAGGTCATTTACTTAGGTGACCTCAATGTCAGCAGAGGGTCCCAGAGGAGATGGGTTTCCCTTGGCCTGGGAGGGATTTGGGTTAGACACAGGGATAGCATTGTCGGCCCCTAGGCAAGTGACTGACTTCTCCTAGAAACCCACTGTGCTGAGTCACGGTCAATGCACCCTAAACACTGAGTGTCGTGCTGGAAGCAGCGTGAACATCAAAGCAAAGCTCTTATCCCACTGGCAACGGTGAGCAGCTGTGTGGTCCTGGGCAAGTTGGCTGACCTCCCTGAGCCTCCGTTACTAAACCTCAGTTTCCTTGAGTGCAGCAGAGGTGAGATGATGCATGGAGAGAAAGCCGTGGAGTGGGCCTGGGTGAAGCCCTCCCCCTCTGTAAGTTGGGGTGGGTGGGAGCCTGGACGACGTAGTATGAATCTTTTATACTCCTCCTAGCTCTGCTAGTTGCAGATTCTGGGTTTCACTAGACTTGGGTCAGTAGGTCATGGGAAATAATCTCTTTGTCGTTGGCTAACTGCTCAGGGTGACTCTGGAGTTGCAGTCTGTGGTTGGATGTGTGTCTCTTCTCCCACGGCAGCACTGATGGCTAGTGTCCTCCTGTTCTCAACCCCTGGATGATGAGGGGGCCCTCCGATAGCCAGAGCTGCTGAGAGCCCACTCCCCACCCCCATCAGAAATCGTCAAGCTGTCTGCATCAACAAGGGAGTCACAGATGGAAACGTGATGGTGACTCTGAAGAAATGGGTTCTAATTTCTTCTTGACTGCAGCTGCTAGCACCCCTTCCCCACTCTGCATGGCTCCTAATTGCTTTCTCTGGCCCAGGAGTCTTCAGAATGTCCAGCTTCAGAACCAGTCCCTGCCTCAACACAGCCAGTATCTGCTGTCTCTGTTGGAAGGGGGGTGCTAGGCTAATGCATGCGGCAGAGGTCAGCCTCCTGGAGCACAGAGTGGGGTATGGAATGGGAGGGACACCAGGGAAACGTTCACCCACATGGTAATTGGTTGTCCTTGTGCCTGGTCTGCCCTTTGTGTAAGGGGTAGTTGGTTTACCACATCCACATTGCCCTTAGACCGATGCAAGCAGGGCTCTACCCAGGCCCAGAGCCTAGAAGAGCCTTCCTCAACATTTCACAAATCTCCCTCAGTGCTTGGGAACAGCTGTGGCTGGCTGTGCTGTCTGGGCAGGGAGCCCAAAGCCTGGACAGTGATCTATGTGGGCCCTGAACCCCGTTTCTTCCCTTGGAGATGCTCTTCAACCCTCTACCCTCTGCCCTGCCCCTCAGGTGTTGGATGAACCAGATGACCCAAGAGGCTATGGGACTCCCACCTATGGGGTCATCCTGGAGCCCATTTGCCCTGGTTCCAGGCCTGCTAAGGAGATTGTTCCCACTGGCTGGCATGGCATTCCTTTTGCAGGACTATATGAGATTGAGCCACTGATTTTTGAGTGATTCAAATTGTTTGCATAGACAGAAGCCCAAAAAGTATTTTCCCAGGGTTCCACACCCTAGAGCAGCCTGGTCTGTCATC
Organism: Avahi laniger; assembly: GCA_963575035.1. Lineage (NCBI taxonomy): Eukaryota > Metazoa > Chordata > Mammalia > Primates > Indriidae > Avahi > Avahi laniger. Next base: position 9,953 of record CAUYSK010052123.1, read on the forward strand.
TCTAGGTGCCCCTTTCTGGGGTTCTGAAGTTAGATCCCTTTGCCCCTGAAAAGGCCCCTCCAATCCCTGGGTCATAATCTTGGTGCATTGGCAGGGTCGGAGCAGGCCTCTATTATTAATAGTTGGGTCCACAAATGTGACCAACATTATAGAAATTTGGAGATCCATAGTGGAGCCCTCAAATTGTCACAGTCCCCATATTCCAACTTTAATCCCCTCCCAGTATGGCCAGGTCTGCGGGAAAAGTGTTGTGTCTTTTACGCCCAACTTTACCTACTCACTGTTTACTGGGACACCCCCACCTCTGCCCGCCCCGTCACAATTCTGAGCATGTTACAGCAGACTCAGTGTCTCAGTGATGTTTTGATTTCACAAGTGATTTACACAAGTAATTAATACATTCATTATCCTGCTAGGGCTCCTGGAGGGAGAATTCTGGTTTTCTTTTCCTTTTTTCTTTTTTTTTCTTTTTCTGTTTTAGATAGGAAAGATCCAAGAAGACAGCAAATACGCAAACAGATTTCTTTCCTACTCTCATCTGCTGCTGGTAGGAGGACAAGCCATTCTGATCTTTCTGGAGGGCAGTTTGACAACTGGAGCCTTTAAAATGTACTTACCCTCTGACCCAACAATTCTATCTCTAGAAATTTACCCAGGAGAAAGAATTCAAGATGCGTTCAGAGAGATGTACCTACAAGACCACTTGTTCAAGTATGGTTTATAATAGTGAGATATTTAAAAAATATATCGAAAGCCAACAACTGGGAGTGGTTTGTATAAATTACAGAGCGTGTGTACAACAGAGTCCTAGCCAGTCACTGAAAGTGTTGCTGCAGAACAATTACTGATATGAAAAGATGTTTACGATGTATTTCATGTTTTTGTAAAGTGCCAAATCAGAATTGGCAGTAGGATCTCAGTTTCATTTTTAAAAATTGCTATGGTTTGAATATTTGTCCCTTTCAAAACTCATGTTGAACTCGAAGTGGCAGTGTTGAGAGGTGGGGCCTTTAAGAGGCAGAGCCTTCATGAATGGGTTAATCCATGGATGGATTAATGGGTTATCACAGCAGTGGGACTGGTGGATTTATAAGAAGAGAAAGAGAGACCTTCTAGCACACTCAGCCCTCTTGAGAACTGATGCCCCAGGACTCTGCAGAGATCCCTCCAGCAAGAAGGTCTTCAACAGACACAGCCCCTTGACCTTGGACTTCTCAGCTGCTATAACCATAAGAAATAAATTCTTTTTCTTTATAAATTACCCAGTTTCAGACATCCTGTTATAAGCAACAGAAAATGGATTGAGACAGAAAATCTATGTCTATGTATGCATTAAGAAAAGACCACAAAGCTATATATCAAAATGCAAACAGTGGGATTAAGTTTCTTTACTTTTATTTTAATGTTCAGTACTTACCACACATTAAATGTACAACCTTTATAAAGAAATGAAAAAACAAGCCCCCAAGGACCTCCGTTCCTCCCCGGAGGCCACCATTGTGAGCAGATGTCTGAACTGCCTCTTCTGTAGGACCGCTTTAAAAGTTAATAATTATCACTGAGGCCTGCTGGACACACATCTCTCTGTGGAGCCCCGAGAGGGATTTGGTGAGACGTGTGACCCCGTGCCTGCCTTCCAAGGAGACAGACCCTTCCTGGAGGGATCCTGGTGCTTGTTGGGCTGTGTCTGTTTGCTGTTTCGGGAGGAGCAGATTGGGAAGCAGCTCACGGCAGAACTGGGCACATCGGGGCAATTGCAGGTCAAATGGCTTTGACCAATGGGCAAGGTCTCAAGGGATGGCTGTGGGAAGTGTCTTCCAAGGGGGAAATGAGTGAGACCCTTTCAGCTCTGCAGTGGTTGCCCCTCTGGGTGGGTTCTGCCTCGTTAGCGTGACTCACATGGAGCCCAGCCTCGGGCACCAAAGCCATAGGAAACACTCCACCTTTACTTAGGTCTTGGGCAGAGACCTCTTCCTTCGGAGAAAGCAGGTCCAGTCCTGGCCTGGAGTCACAGAATCTTCCTGCCACATGCTACTGGCTACTCCAGACTATTGGAGGTGGTTTGCCCTCTAGTTTTAAGCCATTCTTGGTTGGATTTTTCTTTTAATTGCAGCTGAATGCACTCCTAATCAATAGCATCACTTCCTGGCTGCGTGGCCTTGGGCCAGTTCCTTCACCATGCTGAACTTCAGCTTTCTTCTCTGCAAAATGGAAACAAGCTCCCAAGTTGTTGTGAAGATTAAATAACACAGTGCACACAAAGAGCATAGCCCGTGTGGGTGCTCAATAAATGCTTCCCATCCCCTGCACATCATGATGGAGATGTCAGTCAGGGTTTGCCCCCACATCTATGGCAGGCGGTCTCTCCCTGAGTGACCATGTCTGGGTCCTCCCACAGCTGTTAGCACCCAGCTTCCTGGCCCCTGGCTGTCCCCTGCAGCCGAGCAGCCCGGCACAGAGAGCTCGTTCTGAGCAAGCACGGCCCCTCCTGCCCACCTGCCCTGGGCAGGTCTAGACGTGCAGACACCGGGGCAGCCCCGCATGCATCACACCTGCAGGGGGGCCACAGCTCACAGGAATAGAAATGTAATACCTGAGATTTACGCTTCCCTGGCCAAAAACAACATGCTAACCACAAGTTATCTGAAAGAACACGCTCTTGGTGAGAACACGTCTGTTTTGTTTCCTCCGCCAGCCGCTGCAGACAAAGTGGATTGACTGGAAGCCTCGTTTCCAGCGCTTGTTGCAAGCGAAAGGCCCCTGAGCTGCCCGAGAGCGGAGGGTGCCGGGCTCTGGCCAGGGCAATAGTCTTTGCTGTGTTTCCTTGGGCATTAGGGCCTGGGAGCCATGGGTGAAATTGGGTAAACCTGGGGCAGGAAGGAGGTTCAGGGAGGCAGGGCCTGCTCTGTTGCCCCTTCCAATGGTCAGAGTAGCCAGCATTCAGCATTTACACTCTGCTGGGGAGGGGGCTATGGCTGGCTGGCCGTGAAGAAGCTGTATCCTCGTGCTCCAGAGGCCTCACGCACAAGCAGAAGTCCCAGTGCCATCCCCAAGATCCCATTCTCATGGGCAGGAACACACCTATGTGCACACGCCTGTGTGCACACACACACACACACACAAACACACACACACGCATGCACACATGCACACACCCATGTGGTCCAGACGATTCAAGAGGCAGCAGAACTAAGCAGAATCAGCCTGAAGTTTGCATCCCAACCCCACCATTTAGTAGCTGATGGCCTTTAAGAGTGAATTCACCTTTCTGGGCCTCAGTTTCCCCATCTGTAGAATGGGGATAATAAACATATCCACCTGAGAGCATTGTTAAGCGGATTAGAAACGCTGCATATAAAGTGCCTCAGGCAGCACCTGGCGCAGGGTAGGTGTTCACAGAGGGCTGCTGTGTTATCGGGTGACTGGGCATGTCAGCAAAAGTGAGGCCCTGGGACTGTAGGGCTGACTGTGGCTGCGTGCCCAGGAAGTGGGTGCTGGAGATTAGTCACAGGGGTCCCTGGGGCAGGGCCTGGGGCAGTGGAAGAGGCAAAGGCAGGAGGGAGCCAGGGCAGTGAACGAGTGCAGCAGCCCCCATGGTAGGGAGGTGGGTGAGGGCAGAAGACAGTTTGGTGCGGGATGCCAGGCTGGGGGAGGGGAGGCCGGGCGGAGGTGGCAGTGGCCCCGTCCAGGGGGTAGTGCGGAGAGAGTGTTATGCATCACCAAAGCCCTGAAGCTGGGGAAGGAAGGTGGCGCAACACCTCCTTGGACCACCTTGGAGGACACCCTTGCCAGCATCCCCCAGTCCTGGGACCCCTCCCAAGGGAATGAGTCAGCCAGCCTCACAGATGGGCTCTGGAAGACTCTCGGATTGATTCAGGTAAGGTGAGACAAGGACCTCCCCTGCGGTGGGGCAGAGATTGGAGAGAAAGGGCCGACCCCAGATGTGAAGGGGAGACAAGGACTGTGCCTGGCCTGGGAAGGGTGTTGGGGTGCATGCCGGGCGACGTGTTGGGGGTGTGGCAGAGATGTCCCTGCTGTCGGCTAGGGGCCACTGGAAGGGCAGGGGCCTCTGCTTCTGTGGGCCAGACAGAAGCATGAGAGAAGAGAGTGCCAGAGAAATCGGAATAAAATCCTACGTGACGGCTCCAAACCAGGGGCCTAGGCATGTCCCCTCCCAGGAGGCGTCTCAGCTGCTGTGAAAGCAGATGTCTCTGGGCTGTGGCGCAACCCAGTCCAGTGCAAGTGGCCCATAACCAGGTCCTTGTCACCCTTGGCAGTGCAGGGACAGGGTGAGGGCCCTGCTCAGTGGAGGAACAAGGCCCATTTTCCCTTGGACCCTTAACAAGCCTTGGGTGTATATTTTTAGCAACGGAGGTGAAGGCTTTTCAGGAAACGAGGGGCAGGGTGAAATATACTGCTGCTGCCACATGTTTGCAGTTGGTTTGTTTTTATTTTAAAATAATTACACTATTGAATTCAATATTTTCTAACTATGAAAGCGACGAGACTGAAGGAGCTTGAGTCTGCCGTCTGAGGGCCAGGAGTGGGCGTTACAGTGAGGTTGGCGGCGTGAGATGCTGGGATCCAGACCGAAGGGATGGGAAAACCGGAAGAAGAGGCAGGTGAGTCAGAAGCAAACTAGGCCTCTGTAGGCACAGGTCAGGTATTCCACGCCCATTTCACAGATGGAGAAACCGAGGCTGAAGGCGTTCTTGGCTTGTCCTGGCTGAGGCCTCTGGACTTCCTGGCGTTTCCTGATCCCTGTCCTGGTGGGAGTCTGGACATGAGGCAGGTGGTGGTGTGGGCTGCACAGAAGGATGGTGGGGGCCAAATTCCAGACATGGGTCCACCGAGGACAACGGTGCCCCAAGGGGTCGAGGTCGGCACGTGTGGGGTTGAGTGTGGGTCTGTGTTGCCGCCAGCTCAGGAATCCGGTGGACACTTTCTTCTTATTCACATCTCAGTCTCTCCAGGTGGCACCCCCGTCTCTAGCTTTCTCCCGTGCTTTCCTTACCCTGCAGTGGCTCAGGGCCAAATGCTCCTTCTCCTGTGATTTCCGTCTGTCTCTCACCCTCACGGGGCTGGAGGGCACTGGGCTGTCCTAGCTGGCCGGGTACACAGGGCTGCTGCCCACGGGCGAGTGAGCGAGCGAGGCCACCCAGCACCTGGCGGAGGTGCTGGCTCTTTCCCAAGTCATGGCGTCCTGCCTCAGTCCCCGGGGCTCTCTGCTCCCCAGGGGCAGGCCTGAGGGTCAGCGGTTAACACCCAAGGGCGGTGGAATGCCTGCGCGTGTTGCACTGGGCCCTCATGCATACCACCTGGGCAAAGCCTTTGGTGACTTTTCCTTGCTCTTAGGGGACTTCCTGATCCTTCACACGGCCCAGATGCCTCTGCGTCCAGGCGCCTGGCCTGGTGCCAGTCTTGTCCCCCTCACGTCCCAGTCACCCTGAGCCCAAGCTCCTGAGCTCCTCGTGGTTCTCTAAACACATCAGACGCCTGTATCCTCAGTGCTGTCTGCACATGCTGTTCCTCTCCTGGCGTGCCTTTCCCCACCATGCCCCTGGGAATCTTTCCTCAGCCCTTAAGACTCAAGTTAAAAATTCTCTGCCAGGGAGACCCTCCCTGAGCTTCCAGGGAAGGGGGGGTACACGCATCTGCCCTTGACTTCCCTTAAACTGTCACACAGGCACCATGACAGCCCTCACCACATAGACCCTCATGGCTTGTTTCCCGAGTGGCTCCACTGCCTCCAGAGTGAGCCAGGACACGGTCCACTGTGCCCACGGCATCAAATCCTCAGCAAGACAGGAGCCTGAGAAGGGGCTCGGGAGGGCTGGTGGGCTTTCTCAGCCCCTCCAAGGCTTGCCCAAGCTAACACTGCTTTTGTGCACCGCAGTTGCAGCATCAGGAAGTTGGGGGCCTGCTCACCCCAAGGCAGCTTGTAGAGTTCCCCAGCTCCCCTGTGCCAGGCTCTGAGATGAGGGAGGGGCTGGGCATTTTCCAGTCCTGACTTTCTTCCTTCAAGAGTCAGGGCACCCACTACCCTTGGATAAGAGGCGGCCCAGTCTCGGGCTGGCTGCCGGAGCAGCCGCGCTGACAGCCGGAGGAGGAGGCCGTCACAGGGGCCGCCAGCAGCAAGGCAGGAAAGATTCGTGTTCTGTGAATTCGTTTGCATACATCCCGGCTATAATTTTTCCCCTTGGGAGAATGGATGTCACAAGTCTGACAGGCGTTCAACAACTGGGTAGAACGGGAAGCAAGTAGCAAGCTGCCAGGGCTTCAAAGCAACACTTTCTTGGCAGAAAGGACGTGAGAACAACTTGACAAGAGAAAGGGTGCGGAGTTCTGCGCTGTACAGCAACGATGCTAAACGCATAATCGGCCTCTGGAAGCCCAGGTAGTGCCCGGACAGCAGCTCTGAGAGCGTCGGGAGAAGCACGACCACAGGTGGGCAGGGGGGACCGCCCCAGCTCCTGGGACAATGCCCTTTTATGCTCACCGCAACCGTGTGTTTGTGCATGTGTGAGTGCGTGTGAGTGGGGGTGGGGGAAGAGCTCAGTGGTCCGCAGGAGTGAATTTATACGATGGACTGTATTTGCGTGAGTGTGAGTGTTCCATGAGTGCCTCCGGGTGATCTGAGTGTACGTGTAGACCGTGTGTGAGCTTGGACATTGCATCAGCCAACTGTTGCTGCAGTAATGCTGCCTCGCAGAGCACTCCAGACCTCAGTGGCTTAAAACGCACTTCCTCAGTTTCTGCTGCAACTCGGCTGGGCTAGCTTGGGCTCTCGGCTCCAGGCTGTGGGCGCCAGGGGCCAGCCTGCAGGGTGGGACCAGGAGTGGCCCATGTCTTGCACATCCTCCTTGCACTAGTGGCCCCTGGGCATGGGTTCTGTTCCACGAGTCTCCTTCTGGGGCCCTGGTTGAAGGCACGGTGATTGCTGGAGCATGTTCTCACTGTGCCTCACCAGCGTTAGAGGGCAGAACCATGGTCCAAGCACATTCCAGGCCCTGTGCTTGCTGGGTTTGAAAATAACACTCCTTTGGTCAAAGCAAGTCTCATAGCCAAACGCAAAGTCAAGGGTCAGGGAGGTGTGTTCTGCTCAACATGAGGTCTTTATATAGCGGAGAACTGTAACCAGTAATTCCATCTAGAAGTGAGGCTTGGAGTGACATAAGGGTTCTCAGGGTTTCGATGTATGCTGTCATGTGTCTTGGTGTATGTGGAACAACTCTGTGTGTGCATGTATGTTTTATTCAATGAACAATAGTCTTCCAGATGGGCATCATAAAATTATTTTAGCGAGATGACAGGTAGGGGTCACAGGAGAGAAATGCCCAGGGTCGCGGGACTGCTGGCACGGTTTGAAATTTAGTGCAAAGTCCTAAAATCCACCCGGTATAGAAGTTATAAACCGCTATGCATCATCTTTAAGGTATGTAATTCTTTGGTCCTATCACTAGCTTGTAAGAAGAGGGTGGATACGGCCAGGGTGGGTTAACTTTCCAATCTAATTAAGGGAGGCCAGAAATCTATTATTTGGAGGCCACAGCGGAGAAGTTGGAATGAAAATTAAGGTTGAGGGACTTCTCCTTGTGCAAACTGAGTTGAAAGCATCCCCACAGGTAGGAGAAAAGCCAGGTCTCATCTAGGGCTGGTTCCCCAGCGGAGGGACAGAAATAAATGCATTGATCTGAGAGTTTCAGGTAAGAGGCTTTAGCAGTCGGTGTGCTCTCTGCACCACGTGACAGCAGAAACGCTCTCTAGCGGCACATTAAGCTGTCCCCCATCAGCTTTCAGGCAACTGAGCCACCCTTCTCCTGTTAGTTACATTTGCCTTTTATTTTTCACGAGATAAATTTTTAATTTTTACAACAGTATTGGGAAAATTTCAAAGTGTCTCCACAAGGCAGACTCCAAATGCTCTGTGTATTTGGTTGAATAGTCAGGGCTTCCAGACAGGTCAGTACCCAAAGAGGAAACACAAGTC
>CAUYSK010052124.1:0-15281 GCA_963575035.1 Avahi laniger
AAGAGCGAGACCCCGTCTCTACCAAAAATGGAAAGAAATTAATTGGACAGCTAAAAATATATAGAAAAAATTAGCCGGACATGGTGGCACATGCCTGTAGTCCCAGCTACTTGGGAGGCTGAGGCAATAGGATTGCTTGAGCCCAGGAGTCTGAGGTTGCTATGAGCCAGGCTGACGCCACAGCACTCACTCTAGCCAGGGCAAGACAGTGAGACTCTGTCTCAAAAAAAAAAAAAAAAAAGATCTTAAGACAGAATAAAAAAAGCAGATTATAAATAAAACTGACTGAGAATCTCAACGTTTAACGTTTAGGGAATCTAGAAGAGAGTGAACTATGTCTTGAGGAATGTAAACGCATTATAACTGTTGATACATATTGTATTCCCAGGTACATTTTGTTTGAGAATAAAGTTGAAACAGACATTTCCAGACAACTCCAAACTTACATTTTATTACCAATAGGCCTTAAGTAAAGAAATTTCTAAAAAAAAATGAGTATCTGAGACGTAGGATGAAATGATGTTCAAAGAAATTGTGAAACTTGTACACAAATATAAATTAGCATTGATTGTTTAAAACAATAACAGCAACTACTAATTGTGTGGTTAAAAGAAATAGCAAAAATGAACCAAAATAATAATATGTAAGGCTGAAGGGGTGGGTGATTGTAATTAAATACATCCAGGAAGAATATGTCCTTCATTGTTTTGGAATAGAGAGATATTAAATATTGTTAGATTTTAGGTAAAGAATGCATGTCAAAATTTTAAGTCAATAAAAAAATAGAACTAGGATGTTTATCTTCCAGAGCAGCAGAGGGATAAAACTGAGCAAAAGCAATCAGTATGACTAAAAAATTTATAATGCACATTAAGTTATAATGTACATGAAGCTACAGATGAAGCCAGTAATGTGTTCTTTCATACTCAATATCTGGTCTTCATTTTAATAACTCTAATCATTAATACATGGTGTTTTACAGTATATAATTTTTGAGCTTTTTTACTAATTTAACAATAGCATCCACATTGTCAGCCTCTCTTTGATCCTAATAATTGAATGAAAAATATTTGAATGATTGTTGATACAAATTTAACTGATTTCTATTGTAGAACCTGATGATATTGATGAATAAATAGCATCAATTAACTATTTACAAAGTTTTTCTTCTGCAAATAGTGGATGCATTAAAAGCTATTGTTTCACTTTCATATGTTCACAGGCAATCTTGGAACTGAAAATGAACATATTTAGTTTTAAAAAAACCAGTCTTTTGATGTGTATGAAAGTCATGCTTCATGGGCTGTCATGTGAACACATTTTCTGCAACTGTATATACTAAATTGTTTTCTTCCGCCAGTCTTAATATAATTAATTTTGAGGTTGATGGTGATGTTTCTTTAGCAGATTTGTGTCTTCTGGTTTTCTTGTGTTAGTGATACAGTACAAATCTCATGGTGGGTAGGAAATGTTGAATATTTTGTGCAAAATACTTTTTGTCACTTCCTTTCTTGGAAAATAAAAAAAATCAGTATTTCATTTCACTTTCATTTTTAGCTTATTGCCACTAAAATTTATTTCAAAATTTCAAAAATTGGGAAACAATAAGTAAATATTAGAGTTGCGTGACATAATAATGACACTGTCACTACATCAAGAGAACAGACTACTCTGCATTCATTCTCTAAAAGGACAGCTCTTGTTCCGTTTCCTACATGTTTATCATATTCATAATCTATAACGTTTGATGTTTTCCCCTGGGGCCTATCACCCCCATCTATTATGGAAAGGGTTTTCCATGCAGGACTGGGGGAGATTTGTTTATCTCACAGACCAGGGCAGACCCAGGGCAACACAGCCTGCTCCTCCCTCCAACACCACCGAGACGAGAAGGCGACGGCTGCCTCTTGCCACTTACATTCCAGAAACATGATGAGCACCCTGCACACTGACCTTGGAAGGGAAATGTTAGATTTCTTAAGTCCGAGGGTTGAGGGAAAAGAGAAAAGGTTATGTTAGTTGTCTTTAAATTTAAATTAGGTTTCAGTTTGAAACTATTAATTCCCCATCATTCTCACATTCCCCTAGATGAGACCATGGCAGAAAAGACCAAATCCACCCAAATGAAACTTGTCAATCCTCTTTAGGTTAGACCTGAAACTTGCATAGTGTCATTTTTGTAAAACTCCATTGGTCTCAACAGTGAAAGACTGGCCCAGGTTCACAGGGAAGGGACAACATGTTCAGTTTTAATGGGAAAAATGCCAAAGAATCCGTGGCCATCTTTAATAAGCCACATGTGGTCACAGTGGGTCACGCGAACACTTGGATGTGGCTCCACAGCCATTCGCTTGCTGCTAAACCAGACAGTATCAACTGTCCACCCTTACTCAAAGTTGGCAACACTGATTTACATGGCCACTTTCATCACAGTGTTCCCCTCTTACCTATTAGTCAATCAGGCAAGTAACTATTAGTATCACCCACGTGCAAAACAGTGGCACTGTGCTAATTGCTATGGAGAAAAAATAGAACCAAAAGCCCCAACCCTTCAAGAGCCAAGAATATGTTGAGAAGTTGATCATGTTTAAATAAGCACCAAAAAGAAAGGGCTGGTATTCACAGGGGGGTTTATTTCAGTGCCTGTTCAAGAGTATGTGCAGACAAGCTGTGATCACAGGACACTGATTATTAAGACAATTTAAGATTCAGACATAGGTATCAAACCCATTAAACCTTTCATTTCCTTCATTGTTAATATTCCAAGGCATTCAGCTCTGGTAATATTATTTAATAATTGACCACCCAATTTTGGGACTGCTTAATGTTTTTATTTTAAAACATTTTATTTATTTTTAAAAGTAAAGTCTTCTATAACTTTAGAGGAAAGAAGATATAATTTGTAAAATGTGGCATTAAAAAAGACTGACAGATCTGAAAGAACAGACAGATTGTCTTAAGAGATAAAGCCACTCGTGTGCCAGACACATGGAATTTTAGCGATTTCTCACACGAGTCGCACATGTGCGTGCACACGTACAACATACACACAGAGAAAATTGCGGGTGTCCCCACTGGGACTTTGGCTTGTGATTATCCTTATATGCAAAAGGTGACAGACTTCAAAAATAAGTGGTGGAAAAAGCACGTGTTATCTGTACTGAAAACAACTGGTGTACTCCTGTCGCTAACAGCCCTAGAGAAAGAAACCTCTAAATAAGCATTAACTTTAAATCTGTAAAGAGTTATGACATCCTTACCCCAAGAAATGCAGCTAAAATCTGAAAACAGTGTAGTATGGCACTAGAAGGAAAAGGGAAAAGGGACGCTGCTAAATGAGTTAAGCCCAGGAAAGTTAAGGCTGACAGCCAGCGTCTCCGATGTCAGAAAAAGGTGAACGGGCAGTTCATTCCTGAATTTCTAATAATAATACCACCAGAAGTCCCCTCCAGATAAATTCTCAAAGATCCTCCATGCTGACTGACTTGAAACAATGCTAAGTGAACGTGTCGGTAACTGCATGTACTACGCTCCAACGGATAGGAGAGGGCGGAATTAGCATCAACACACTTAACACCAGAACTTGGGTCCGAAAGAACGTGTACATCCGGGAGGTCTGAGTGGAGACGGGGTGGACACAGCGAGGTGTCTTAGGTAAGGCTGCCTGGAAAAGAACTCGGAGGTGGAAGAGCGTGTGCAGGCGTTTGCTGAGGGGCGGGCGGGGCTGCTCTCCCCTCTCACCTGCAAGGCAGTGGGGAGCGCAGCACAGGCAGACGCGGAAGCGGAGTCGGGCTGCAAGATCTCAGTGCATCCGAAGGGGAAGTGCGAGGTGGGTGGTCCTTCAGAGCTGTCCCACAATGGGGCTGGGTTTTGAAAAGTAATAACTTGTTTTTCATTTTGGAGGGGATATTTTGATATGCCCCATATATTAGGCTCCTAAAATCTTAACTTATATGTAGTGTACCCCTAAAATTTTGTCCGGTTTATTTCCCATTTTATACAGTATGTCTAGAGTCCTCTGATGTACATGCTACTTCTCGAAATGGAATATTAAAAAAAAATGATACAGAGAGCACCAGATGTCTTTTAAAAAGGATCCCTGGAAGGAGTCACTCAACATTTCCGCTGCCTTCCCATGGGCTGGAACGTGGTCATGTGGCCACATCCAGACAGCTGAGAGATGCACTCTTCGTTCTAGGCAACCAAACGTGCAGGGGAAAATGGGATTTCTGCTACTTCCACGGACAAGGCAGAGGGTAGATACAGCAGGACCACCTGCCATCTCCGCCATTGACATTGAATCCATTTAAATGTGAAACCAAGTTTAAACGACTGAGTAGTTACCGTTACTACGAAGGTAAATGTACTACATTTTGACAATACAGAACTACTGTCTGGTAGATGAGGTAGGACAGGCCTGCGAGACGCACCAAGCAGCCATCCATCATGAGACACAGTGACAGACCTGGGGCGAGGCGTGAGCAGGACACAGGCCCTGTATGGAGCAGTAGCCCCCACCTGCATGTCGTGCTGTCGTGTTGAACTAAGGGTGAAAAACGACTAAAGGAACGACTCTGCAAGACAGGTCAAGTAAACAAGGAGTCTTGCAGATCTTTGGCCTCATTACCGCCTCCACCCCCGTGGGTTTAAACCAGAACTTTTTAGTTTTGCGAACTGACTTTTCTTTCAAAAGGAGACAAAGGTTAAACTTGTGACTCAGTGTTGCGGTAACGTGATCTCTCAAAGACTTTTGCTCTCAAGACAAATTTGTCACAATGACATATCACTGGTGACATCCCGTGCTCTCTAACTCTCCGGGAGCCGGGGGAGTTATTCTTCAGGACAGATGAATTCCCCTGCTCAGACAGCCTCCCCGCAGGAACCCCATTCTCCCGAGCGCGGCACTAATGAGATCCAGGCGACCAGGCTGTTCGAGCCACTTGCAGCTGGAAAGTACGACAGTCACGGACTGGGGAAGAACGAAAATCACCCTGCGTAGATTGCCTAACGCACATAGAAAACAACGGATTGAAAGATAATACCTGCCTAAGGGCAGAAAGAGGTTGATCTGGGGATGACTGAATACTGAGATTAATCTCAAAATTATGTATTGTGCGTTGTGAAAAAATTTATGGATTGTGAAGTAATTTTAAAATGCAATTAATTATTATTTTAGTCATGTGGATAAAGTCCCATGTTTTAAATTTGACTTTTGCAGTTGCTTCATACAAGGCTAACTTAATTCAAAGATCAGTTATTGATATGAAGCCTGCTTTTCTCCCCGGACGCACACAGCCAGCCAGCTCACAAACTCGCGGTGGCGCTAACGTGGCCGGCCGCAGTCATCGCTGACGTTCCTCAGTTCCGCCACGAGAGGGCGGCACAGGCGCGGGCGCCCGCGTGCTCTCTCCGCCCGGCGGTGCGCTCGACGAACCTTCCGTTTTCGGACACATGAAGGATGACCCAAAGGCTAAACGCGTAACTTCTAGAATGTAAGCAGGTTACATTATTGCTTATTTTGTTGCTCATGTTCTTAAGTTCAAGACTGAAACATAATTTTCACCCCATAATATCAGATCTCAATTTCTTCTTTTATAAATTAAGCAACCTGGTGAAAAAATTATTTAGTTTCGGGCCAGGGGGAGGAAGCATCCGCAGTCATAAATCTTATTTGCTCTTTCTTCTACTTTACTGACGCCAGGAGGAATGATCTCGAGTTGCTATTCGCTCTAAGTTCTTCCCCCAGAGTCAGCGCTGCTCGCTCGTTTCCGCAGTCTCTGCTCCCCTCATCTCAGCGACGCCTTCCGTGTAAAAATAGCGACACCCCTAACATGCACCCCCCGCAAGACAGGATCGTGTCACGTTCCTGCACTGGGTAGGTGTCCACGAAACGTGTGTTGACTGTTTTGCCAGGAAGGCTGGAACAAATAATCACAGCACGGTGGAAGGGGTACCTCAACAGGACAACGCAAGTGCGAGCCCCCTAACCCGAGACGGGAGGTGGAAGCTCTCCTTCCTGCTCTGCCCCCTAGGGAGGGCCCTGGGGCGTTCCTAAAACTTTGTCAATATGGCCAGCCAATGTTTAGTCAATATGGAGACTAAAATCATTTTTACTCGCATCCCAACATAGATATGAAGCTCTGGTTAGATAAATCAGGCAACTATGGACTAATAAAATTCTTTTTCTAATTTGTAATGAGCTGAGATCCCATGAAGGAAGCTAGTCCCTTCTCTTCAGTAGCAGCCGTGATTTTCTAACCTAATCAACTTTCCTAACCTCTAATCAAGTGTTCACAAAAAAACTTCCCAAGGACTCTCTTTTCTTTCCTAATCAAACATAACATTTCTTCCTTGAGGTTCTTCTGTAAGGTATTTTCCTGAGACTTACTGGTGTTTATTAGATACACTGGTAAAGCAGAGCAAATGTACAGCACACAGAAGAAGAAATTAACACAGGGACGAACCCCTAACCCACACTTCTCTTCATCAAGAACTTGTATAAATGTGATGGAGCAATATTTTAAGAAATTAATCCACATGCTATCTCCCACTTTATGATATCACTGCCTACCGACTCCAAACTTGGAAGCTCAAAGAAAGAATGCCAATTGTTTCAGAAGTAGTCTACGGTAAAAGACAATCATGCCGCTTTTTTATTTTCACTATAATGATCAAGGAACACCACCATCTATGAAATTAAAAAAAATTAATGAAGACATGGCATGATTAGAAAGAACAAGCTTATTTTTCTGTTCATAAGCTAGATAAAATAGTTCTGACCTGGAACAGAAGAGAAAGAATTGTTAATAGAGAATTCACTAGCCAAATCTCAAATAGAATATATCATCATTGAATTACATCACACTTTTGTCTCATTCTAACTCTTTAGCACTTCAAAGCATTCACAGATCATCTTCTCACTATTAAATGTCTTGACTAATTTGGGATCAATTAGATCAAAGTGATTTGGAGATTAAGTGCACGAATATCCATGTCACCTTGGACAACTCATTTTATGATATTCAGTTTCAATTTTTTTACATGGAAATTAAGTAGACTTATCCTTAGGCCAAATGTGTATATATCACTGTAAGAAAATATGCATATATACTGGATTTATCTCCAATATTCTATTTCTTATCATTTCTACTTCTGCTTCTTTATTCTTTATCAGTCTATAACACGCTCTAGATGCGCCTTTCACCAGTGTACACTGTCATCTCCATGGTCTTGATATGTCCAAATCCCGACCACTTTTCCTCACTCCTGTCACCCGGGTCCAAGATACTCTCATCCCCAGAGCAGATTAGCCCAATAGCTTCCTCACTGGTTCCCCAACTTTGTCCTTGTCACATTAGTTTAGTTTGAGCCCAACATCCTGAATGACCTTGTTAAAATGCAAGCATGATCTTATCACTCTTCTGCTCCCAAACACCAGTGGTTTCACGTCTCACTCAAAAAATGGTGAAAGCCCTAAAAATGGCCTCAATACCCCAAGACATATGTGCGTGCATCTTACTTCTCTGACCTCATTTCATATTAATTCTCCCCACCCCACCCCGCTGCAACCTGGCCACTTTCCCCTCTCCTCTGTCATGGTTCCTCTTCTCCTTCACAGGCTTGCTGCTGTTGTGTAAGACCACCAATCGGGCTGCTTCTGCAGGGTTTGCACCCGCCTGGAATGCTCTCTCTAGACACCTGCTCTCTCTAGACCCTCATCTTCTTCAGGTTGCTGCTCAATTTTTACCTTTTCACAGAGACCTTCTCTGACCACCCTATTTAAAATATTAATCATGCCCAACACAACTATTCCCATTCTCTGTTTCCTTTTTCTGTAATTCATGTTCACACTAACGTGGTGTGTATTTTGCTTGTTCATTTTTCTTATTTTCTTCCTTCCTCGACTAGAACATAATAAGTTCCATAAAGGTAAATTGTGACTTTTGCTTTCTTTATTAAAATAATTAGTGGAAATTTTATTCAAAGGAGTAAAAATCACTTACATATCATATTCATTTATCATGCTATCATTTCAGTGAGACTAGATAGGTATTGGCTTTTTTCATAGATAGTGCATTCGATCTCTTTTATAATAATTAGGATAAAAAGAATATCCCCAGGAATGAGGATATGTAAATATATTATAAAATGTGTGCTGATGCTTAATATTCATGCTTGTATATGTATATATGCATATTATTCACTTGCAAATATATTTTGAGTGGCTTTAACAAGTAAACTCATAGCATGAGAAACATACAGCAAAGTACAAAGAATACGCTATAAAGAACAAATAATATTGTCTGTGTTACTGCACCAGCCTCCTGACTTACCTTCTTTCTGCCAGTTTCTACCTTTGCAATTAATTCTGCACATTTCTTCTAGAGTATGTTCTCTAATATGACCACTTTACTGCCCTGCTTAAACCACTTCAGTGAAGTTTTGCTTTTCTGTTAGCTTTTAGAAATATTCAAAAATTTTAGGAGACAGTTTTGCTTGCTTTTTTAAATTTTAGAATATGACAGGGGTACGCAGATTTTGATGACGTGATTTGCCTTTGTGCAGTTTGAGCCAAAGTTATATGAGTGCCCATCACCAAGATAGCATGCCTGGTACCCCTCAGGTGTGAATTTACCCATGCTCTGCGTCCCCTCCCACCTGCCTGGTTTCCGTTGAGTTTTACTACTGTATGTGCTCGTGGGTGTTGTATTAAATTGGAACTAACTGATCGACACCCATGTGCGCATATAGCAGTAAAATTCACTTTTGCTTTCTTAACAGATCACTTGTGATCACAAAAAAAAATCCTCCTCTACTTCCCTCATGGTCAAAGGATATTCACAAATAAAACATTCCACATCCCTGTGTATAGTTGCACTTACAACATTGTATTATAAATAATTGTGTATGTATATGTCTTCCTGACTAGTTGTGGGCTACTTGAGGTGTTTTATCTTATTTTATTTCTATTTCTATCCCTATTGTGTGCCTAAGGGTGATAGAGATTTGGTAAATGTTTTAGCTAAAAGGAACCATATAAAAACACCTACATTCATAATACGTGCCACAATGTAACAGTGGTACTAACAAACACACCAGAATTTATACATTTAAGGTTTTTTTTTTTTTTTTTAACATTGAAAGAAGTTTCCCTTGGAATCCAGAAATATTCTCGTAACTTACCTTGTTGTTTTTTTCTTTAATTCCTTCTTTGTTATTGCCTCAATGTCTGACCAACTAAAAATATTGTCAATAATGTTAAATCATCCTTTCAAGCTAGATTCGTTTTGGGGAAAATTCAATTTGAAGCTAAGTTTAGTGAATAAAGTGGGTATTATTTGGAGATCAAAAAGAATTGCGATAATGTAAGATTTATTTTCTCTTGTATAACTCGTAAACTGGCTTTGATTATAAGTTTCAAAAAGACATTTCAATAATGATGACTGGGTAATAATAGTCTTTCAAAGAAACCATGTGCCAAAAAACAACTTATTTGGAATTATGGAATCTATTATTATTTTTTTAAAGTTAATAGCAGTATTTCAGTCACATTTTAAAACAGTCTTATTTTTTTCCAAAGGGGCAAAGTGAAATAGTTATTAGATATTCTGCAATATCCAGGGAAGACATGCTGAAAATCATACACACTGGAAAAAGTAGTCTTGTCAAAACTCCTACCGAGGTACTGAAGATGTGTCTTGACCACGTATCCAGGTCATGTCTCGCCAGTGTGAGTTGCCTGGCGTTACCACAGATGAGAAAGCAGTGACTATTGCATCTGGTACATTTCTTGGACTTAGGTAACGAAGAGACCCAACATAACTTTTGATTTTGCTTAGTACCTGAACTTGCTCTTTCAACACTCATTCATTTAACAGAAAAACCACTTTGCTAGCTGGGAAACAGAATCTTATATACAGTACTAATTATCACCTAAATACCTCATTATAGAAACTTGATTAAACTTTGAAATAATAATTAACAAGATACAGAAGTATATAATTAGATGCTAAGAAAAGCAGACAAGAAAATAAGTGCTACAAGAATTTAGATACAGGAGTGCTTAAGTAATATTGAGAGATTTTAAAAAGAAATTGGACTCTAAAGAGTTGACAGTTTTGGAAGGAGATGTTGGGATGAAAAGGTCAGCCTTGAAGAGGCAAACGGCCAGCCTGGGGCAAGGAGCAGCATTGCGAACTGACCAGAGGGACGACGGAATAGCTGGGCGGGTGGTGCAGATCAGAGAGCAGGATGCAGCCAGGATGGGAGGGTTGAGTACTTTTGAGAAAGGGAATGGGCTAGAATTGGTGTTTAAAAAATATTAATATGGCTGCAGGATGGGAAATGGATTAAAGCCAAGAGAAATTATGAAAAGAGAATTCCAAATAAGAGTTTATTGCTGAAATTATCGGATGCCCTTTCTGACTCAACCAGCTTTTATGGCATCCACAACTGTGACTATGCATGGTTAGGCTTCGTTTCATCCTCAGTTGAAAAATAACACAGATATTTCCCAGATCTACATGAAATGTCTCTAGCACAGGCAGGTTTTAAAAATGTGAGGTAGATTGGGCAGCATCTGGGGCTAGGTCAGAGGGTTGACCGCTGACTGCCTACTATTTAGCTAGACTATTAAAAATGCATAAAATGAAAAGACCAGGGGCAGGGCGCGGTGGCTCACTCCTGTAATTCTAGCACTTTGAGAAGCCAAGGTGGGAGGATTGCTTGAGACCAGGAGTTCAAGATCAGCCTGAGCAAGAGCAAGACCCAGTCTCTACAAAAAAATGAAAAAATTAGCTGGGCAGGTGGTGGCACCTATAGTCCCAGCTTTTTGGGAGGCTGAGACAGGAGGATCGCTTGAGCCCAGGGGCTGAGTTGCAGTGAACTGTAATGAGATCACTACACTCCAGCCAGGGCATCACAGTGAGACCCTATCTCAAAAAGTAAATAAATTTAAAAAGTTAAAAAAAAATAAACAAAAAGATTCATCTTCATTCATTAATTTATGTAAAAAGCTTATAGTGGCATATATCCAATGAAATTAAAATACTCATTTTTAAAGGAATATTTTCTAACGTCCTTGGACTTATCATTATCTTCTAGGTGTCAAATATCTTCATTAAACTTGATAGTTATTACATAACTTGAGATTCATAATTTAACTAAAAATGATAATTTTTCATAGGAAATAAAAAAGAAAAGGATGTGAGATACAGCAATGCTGATTAGAAAAATTGTCAGACAACCATTTTGCTGAGACCCTGATTTTTCAGATTCTCAGAATTATTCTCATTTGCTTTGAAAAATATTATGGTAACCATTATAACTGGACCTGGTCAGAAATGATTTTCTTCTAGGTTTCCTTTGTTAATAGCAAGTTGTATTTTTCAGATTCATCCAAATAACAGAGTGAACCAGACGTGATATCTGGATTAAACCCTTTTGTTGTCAGGAATCCCTTCAAACACTTGGAAGTTGATATTGTATTCATAAACTCATAAAAGTTCCAGTTAATAAAATTAAAAAATTCTGCAACATTTCTTTCAATATCGCTTTTCTAACCTAGTCAAGATTTTGTTAGCCCCCATTCTTATCAAACTGAGAACTGCAGAAATTAGGTTTTCTGACATAGGATAAATAGCCCCTAGCCTGCCTGCCTGTCTATGCGAGGTCCAAGGGTAAGGAAAGTCCCCTTCGGAGGCAGTCGGGGTTGAGCTATTAGACACTCTTTAGAAGACAGGAGATTAATTATGATGTTAAAGCATCCGGGAACCCAAGTCCACCTCTTGAAACCCCTGTTCTATCCCGCGGAGCTGTGGGATGAGACTCAGGACGAGCATGCTGGGTTGCAGGCCACCTAAGGTGACTTTCTGAACACAACGTCGCCGCGCACGAGCAGAGGCCGCCCCCCGCCGTCGGCTCTGTGCCGTGGGTGCTGGACAGGGGAAGTGCAGAGCAGGGGAAGCCCCGAATTTCAGGTATTCAGCAGGTGTATTCACAGCTCTGATCCACCTCACTTCTCTGGGTAACTTAACCAGTTTGAGAATTCTCTTTATCCTAAAGTACACAACGTTTCCTATAGTCACATGTATATGGTAGTTGTAATATAGCACATTTTGTATTTTGTGACTTCAGTGTTAATGAAAATGTCTGCGGTTCCTTTGCAACTACTTGCTGTTCTAAAATTAGACTTTCTTTTAAACATGAGGTTTTACGTTTTGGTAAAAGGCGCCTCCACTGCACTCCAGGTGACAGCTGGTCCCACCTGTGTGCCACAGGCACAATGTTTTGGTGGACATCCTTGTGCATGGTCCTGTATATGCCTCTAAGAGAAATTTGGAGGGGGGGTTGGCTAAGGCCAATTGTATACCCCACTAACCCTAAGAGAGTCTGGAAGTTGCTGTGAATTTCTTCAGTGATGGGGCAGGCGATAATTTTCCCTAGGCCTTGAGGTGAAAAGCAAGACGAGAACGTACTAACTTTCCTCCAAACTGCCCTTTCTCTTCAGCCCCCAGCTGCGGCTGCTGCCTCATTCACTCCTCACTCCAACTCCTGACAGACTTCAGTCTCCCCAGGCCAACTCTTGATTCTGTAATTTCTCTAGGCTTTGTTCAGCGGAAGGGTCTTAGGAACCACTTATCAAAACAAAGAAAGTTCTTTGGAAGTAGCACCCCTTTCCTTACCATTTCTCAACTTAGGAGCAACTTAAGCTCAACAAATGTCTTTTAGGCCAGTGTTCCTCAAATGTCCTCATTTCTCTCCTTGGAAAAATACTATAAAAGGGAGACACAAGGGTGCTTTTTATTTAAGCTCTTAAAAAAAGCACACATGCATTCCCAGTAAAGCTGTAATTCAGGTGTTTAGGATTTAAACAGGGGAGGGGGGGGAAGGGAAGAAACCAGTATCAGCAAAAGCCACAGAGAGAACCACAGTCTTCTAGGTAGTGAAAAACAAAGATGAAGAGGTAAATCTAATCAGCTAATGGAGAAAATTGTGCCTTAGGACAGAAAGATAAGGAACAAAGAGGATAGTTTCTTTGAAAAACTCTTGGGAGGAAACTCCTGTCTTGCTAGTGTTTGTAAATTCTGATCTCATCCGGCTCTAGAGATGGTAAGGACCCTCTTACCATTGCCACCTGCCCTTTGGCACCTAAGGCGAACAGATGATAATTAAAATTGTTGCTTGGCAATTAATATGGTTTGAAACTCATCTTAAAATTATCAACTGAATGAAATACTTCTTTAAATTTTGTGCAGTAGGAATTTCACAGTTTATCACTTCTATAACTAGATAAACTAAAAATATTATTCTGACAATTAGTATTAAGTGCATCTGTATTTATGGTGTCGTTAGATCTCATATAGTATTAGCCAAGCAAAAATATTGCCATTGAGTCAATGCACTGAAGTTTTTTTAAAAAAAAACTGCTCATACTTTTGTAAAATTTATTATCAGAGTAGCAAATACAGATAGTTGGCATTGAATACCTTCCATGAAGTTAAAAACATAAAGAAACAAACAACTTCGAATTTCTCATCTGGAGGAATTCTAATTCCTAGCTAGTCTACTACTTTCTCCTTTTGGAGGTCTTTAAATTTGCATCCCTCTGGTAAATTTATGTGGATTTAAAGAAATAATCAAATTCTGAAACTGAGGTTGCATACTATCTTTTAGTCTCACTCCATATACGTTGGTCTCTGTGAACACATTTAGTGTGCCAGATGACCTCAGAAACTTCCAAGATTGAACTACATTCTCTTTCCATTTAATTGAATATGTAGTGCACAGAAAATAAGTTCCTTTTTGTCCAAAAGGTACAAGCTTTTCTTTCAAATGAGTTAATTTTGTTGGCATATACTTACATACTATGTATTAAAATTTTTAAAATTTTTAATTTCCAGGAAGTAAAAACAAACATAACCTCAACCGAATTTTCTTTTAGCCTGGTATTATTCAAATGTTCTCATTTCTGTCCTTGGGAAAGATATCATAAAAAGGAGAAACAAAAGTGCTTTTTATTTAAGTGCTTAAAAAATGCACACAGGTATTTTCAATAAAGCTGTAATTCAGGTGTTTAAGATTTAAACTGAGGTTGGGGCGAGCAAGAAACCAATTTTAACAAAATCCGGGAAGAGAACCAGCTTCTTCTAGATACTGAAAAGCAAAGATTAAGAGACAAATCTTATCAGCCAGTGGAGAAAATCGTGCTTTAGAACAGAAAGATAAAGAGCAAATAGGATAGCTTCCACTGCAAAAGTACTCTGGAAGTCCTTAAAACATTTGAATTCCAGTTTGAAAACACAAAAATACATAAACAAGTTGGCTATTTTCTGTGCTTCTTTTTAAAAAGTACATCTTATTCGAACTATTAAGAGTATGTACCAACTCACTGTAAGAATAATATCTATTATGGGGTGGTTACTAATGAGAAGAATGCCTGATCGAAACTTATCTCAAAGGAAAGATACTAAAGCACAAAAGGACTTCATTACACAATGATCACAATAAAAAAGCAACCATTTGGCTGAGATTTCAGATCTCTGGTACGTGGGAAGATTATGGTTTAATCTTAGGTTTAGGCATAATAAATCAATGAAATTTTCAAAGACAACATGAAGCCATTATTTCTATAAGTTATTTCTGAGCATTTCTTCAGTGACTGTACTTTTGCAGAAAATGTATTTCTGAATGTATTCCCCACTTGGTTCCTGAAGTACAGAAACCCATGTTGGACCATCAAGAACAGGGCCCCTGAATTCTAACACTGATGTCCTCTCACAAAAGCTTGCTTTTAGTAGCCTTTGCACATTATCATAGCCCAGGAACGGACCGCTTGTAATCACTTGGATACGGAACGGCGACGTCTCCTGAAGGACAAAAGGGAAGAAAAATGGCATTTGCCTCTTATTCATTCCACAACATATGCATGTACTATCGACAGTTTGGAAATGCGATTCTCATTATTCTTAAAGGAATCACGGTCAGTGTTTATTGGCAAGAAATGTTCCTTGTTTAAATTGTGCTAAAAGGTAGGGTTAGATATACCCCTAGGATGGCGGACTAGAAAAGCTGCCAGTCAGCGTGTCTCTGCAAAAAAGACAAATTTTAGAAGAAAGAGAAACTTTATGGGTTTATTATCTCATTTTAAAAGAATAGGGGCTTTGTATGTGTTTCATGTGTATTTATTTCATTTTGTAATAATTCCTTGTATTGTATTTTATTAATATAAAAGCAGCAGTTCATGACAGATTAGAAAAAAAAATAGGCCTTCACCACAGATA
>CAUYSK010052125.1:0-63194 GCA_963575035.1 Avahi laniger
TTGCGGTATCCATATTATATTCTGTTAGGAGAATATTTTGTTGAATTGACGCTATTCAATTCATGGATTATAATAGACTGTAATCTTTCATTGCCTATCACAACATTCTGGGTATCAAAGCCTATATTTTTAGGTTAGATGCGGAGAATTTCTGAAAAGATATTATATGGAATGTTTAAAGAACTTAGCACAATGTTTGACTGATAATAAGTGATTAAGAAATGTTGGATATTGGGATTATTATCAATAATAACAGCAGTGACAAGAACAATTAGATACCTCTATGCTCCATAAAGGTTATTGCATGGGAATACAGCAGTGAGAAGTAGAGATGCATACTCACGTAGGTTATTGTCTGGAGCTGTGTTGTTCAATGTGTAGCCATTGACCACATGGGGTTATTTAAATTTAAATTAATTAAAAGTAATGAAATTAAAAATTTAGTACCTTATCACATTAGTCATATTTCAAATACTTAATAGCTACATATGATCAATGACTACTATATGGGATAGCAAAGATTAGAAAAGATTTTGAGCACTGCAGAAAAGTTCCATTGGGTAAGTCCACTCTAGGGATTTATTACCTTGATTTTCCTGGATACAACATAGTAAGATCAAGATTCATGAGGCTACGTGGTTCGAGTCACCATTTCCATATCATAAAGTCTTTTTTTTTTTTTTTTTAATTTTTATAATGGGTATATTTGTGAATTACTCATTCCGTAAAGCTAAAGTACTTTCCGGGACCTTTTCCTCATCCAAAATGACTGCTTTATTTTGTGAAATTCAAAGAAACACGTCATAACCTGATTCTCTTAAGATTAATTGCATTTGTTGGGGAATTATTAAACAGACACACATACACAGAAGTATAATTTCTGACATTTAATACCTCACTCAAAAGTAAAAGTTGAATTAAATGTAGAAAAAGATGTCATTATTTTTTTTTTTTGTAATTTGTTCTTTTTTTTTTTTTATTTCAGCATAATATGAGGGTACAGATGCTTAGGTTACGTGTGTTGCCCTTGCCCCCCCTCCCTCCCTCAGTCCAGGTTTCAATATCTCTCTTATTTTTCTTATTTTACAATAGCTCTTTACATTTTCTTTTGTCTATTTAATGTGAATTGAGAAGCATCAGCTTGCTATAAGCATTAAAAGCAGACTAGAGTAGTCCTTCCAACAAAATAATGCATTTGCACTGCAAAATTTGATCATTTGCTACCTTTAAGCTACAGAGAATTCAGATATGGGTTTCATTTCATTATTTGTTTCCTTTGTATGTTTTGAGCAACACAATGCAGACATGAAGGAGTGTGCAGGAAAGGGTATTTAACCCAGCAATATGTACATTTACTTTGTGGGTCAGAAATATTAAATAGAAAGTAGTCCCATTCTTATTTCTAAAACTTTTAGACTGTAAATTATGCATAGTTTTGGAGGTATGTCATAAGATGCCCTGGACATTGTACAGTAGAATAGAAATAAAGTAATATTCATTTTGTATTTGATGAAAACAACAGTCTTAGGATATGTTTGTAGTAGTTTAGTGGTTAGGCAATTTAATCAGCTTGAATGAAAACAAATGAAGGAATTATAATGAAGAGAGAGAATCAATTTTTATTTAATAGAAATATATAAACACCACACATACATATATACACACATTGAATACATACACACTTAAAAGATTATTTTTAGCTATCTGAAACTATCAAAAGACAATCCTTGGTGAAATCAGGGCTATATTATTTTCCTGTGGATGCTGCAACAAATTACCACAAACGAAGAAGCTTAAGCAATAGAAATTTATTTGCTCACCGTTCTGTAAACCAGAAGTCTGAAATCACGGTGTTTGGGAGCCACTATCCTTCCCATGTTTCTAGGGCAGAATATGTTCATTGTCTCTTACAGTTTTTGGTGGCTGCCTGCATTCGTTGGCTTGTAGCTAAATCACTCCAATTTTTGCCTCCTTCTTCACATGGCCTCTCCTATGTGTGTGTTTCTGTCTAATCTCTCTGTCTATCTCTCATGAGTATACTTTTGATGGCATTTAGGGCCCATTCAGAAAATCAAGGGTAATCTCATTCGTTCAAGATTTTCAGCTTAATCACACCTGTGAAGATACTTTTTTCAAATAAGGTAACATTTCTAGGTTCCATGGAATGGAATATGGATATAACCTTGTGGCCATCATTTAACTCACTACAAGGGTATAAAGTGTATACCACAGACATAAGTTAGAAAATATATATTAAAATGTGAGAACCAATTTTCCTATTACTCAGAGAAAAAAAAAGTCAGTTTTTGGGTTGAGGTCTGAAAGAGCTAGGAATTGAAAGAAGGCTAAGAAAGTAATAAAGCTAGATAAAGAATAGTGTTCCAGGCAGGAGGAGAAAGGAAAATAGAAAACCCAGATAGGCTTACGGATCCCTAGATGACTAACAAATATAGCTTTTGCTTCCCAAGGAAAAGTTTGAAAGACTAAAAGCCTCTTAGAAAAAAGTCCATACACCTTGTTTGATGCTAGATAAACTGAAAGACAGACAGGAGGTGCTAAGTTAAATAAAAATTCAGTGAGGTAGTAAGACAATTAGATGTATGAAATTTAAGGCAGGCAAAAAGAGTTTTGCCTTTCCAGAAGGGTGTACAATAGCATATTTGAATGATCCCTATGCTTCTAGAAGAAAAAAAAAATGTCTACCATTGAGTTAGTTAATCTGGTGAACAACATGTTTGAAATGAGGATAATGCACACGAAGAGCTGAGCAGACATGAAAACAGAAAAGCAAAAGAAACATCAGAAGCATTGGAGATATAAAAGGCAGCACAAAGTTTCCTGACGACCAAAGGTCAGAAAGGACTACGTGTTTTGCAAAATTCTACAGGGGATAGGTGATCATAATGACCCATATGCCATATTTCTTCTCCTGGTTATCCAGATAATGTATGAAGCTCTGAAAATTAAGTCCCCATTTAACAGAAGTGTAGAAGAAGGAAGGAAAGCCCTGCACTCAATGTACCATTAGCTCAAAACATTGCACTCTCAAATGTAAACGAAACTAACAAGCTAAACTAAGTTCAGTTAGAGTAATATAAAGTTTCATTTTTTTTACATTTGAACTTTGCAAATGTGAAAATTTTACACATTATGCTTGTTTTCCATCTATGTTTTTTTCAATTAAGTGATAGTTTGGGTTGTGTCACAATGTTTTCCATATGAGAAAACTCACTAATTCCCAAAGAAGCCTATTTACTTATGGCCAGCTGTATGAGAACATTTTTCTTACATTGACCTAAAAAATATTTCTCTGGTGGTTTTTACATAATGATATGAGAGAAACTTAAAGAAAGGACATACAAGGTCATATATTCTAAAGATCACTAGCTATATCCAAGAGAAATCACATTTAAAGGTGAGTTAAATGTGTGTGTGTGTCTGTGTAAGTTGTTGCTATTTTGTATGTGTACATGTAAACTAACTTTGTAATCCTTGCTTTTCTGAAATTCTATGATTATTTCTTTAAAAATAAAATTAAATATTATATCAAGGGTAAAAGATTGATTCATATTTCTCTATTAATATTCTTTAAATAATCTAACATTATAACCTAGGAAAACTGAGTGTTGCATTTGGATTTTAATACATTTCTATCTCTAACTCAAGAATTTGTGATGTGTTTCAGTGTTTAGTTCGTCTTTTGCTTCAGAATTAATAAAGTTTATTTCAACATCTTTAGTTTCTCATCCTTGCAGCCTTTTCATTTTTATTCTTGCCTCTGTCATAAATATTTGATAGCCAAACAATAAACTCAAAGGAAAGGAAGAATATTTCACACTTATGCTGTTGAAAATTAATTAAGCATTCTTTGCACACATTTTAACATCTTTTGTGTGTGGCCTTACACATTTAGTTTCCTATGATAATCTCCTTTTATGAACCATAAATAGCAATAGTTACATAAAACAAAATCAGAACATTTTAAATGGCTCAAAGCAACATCACAGTAAACACATTCTTTTTGTATCTTTAAATATAAATATGTATCTATATATATGTAACATAGATATATACACTCAGCTTGTAATGATATTTACCAAATTGGTGATTTAAATACAAGGATAATATGTATATTTTGTGAATTAAATACAATCTGTATGATAATGGAGATGTGGAAAATTGTACCCTAGAAAGCTATTGACATTTACAAAAATGAGTATAAACAAAAATAGAATTTGAAAACTGCAGACATGAAAGAAATAGTTATATAATTATTTTCAGAATATACATAATGAAGCGTTTTCAAGAGATAATTCCATTGTGTCTATTTTAACCATACATAAGTAAAGGAATGGCCTTTGATTAAATATAACTAATATATTTGTAGATTGTTATGATATTCCTGAAAATAAGTTAAGACTGTAAGTCTGCCTGAGCTTTAATATTTAAACCGTATTAATCTATCTTAATATACAGTTTAGAACTTAGATCCTTTTTCCCACATGATTTATGATTGAAATGGAATATTTGAGAAAAATATAGTTGTGAGTAATTTAACAATTATCAGGCAGGTTTTATACACCACTATATTTGTTATGGGCAAGAGAAACATAATTCCCGATATGCCTTGTAGGATTTATATTCTCATATTCTCTGGCTATCTTTCTTACCTTTTTCTCACATTATCAAGCTCTCTCAATTTTCATAAATTCAAAGGAATTTTATGTTTCGGCTGCATATTTCTTCTAATTATATCACTAAATTCCTCTAATAGGAGGTGTTTGCTTGGGAATGAAGAAGGCTGATTCTGATTATTAAAGCTGCCCCTGTGACTGTTGCACAGAACTCACCTGCATACCTTCTGCTGCACACTTACAATAGTTCAGGGAAGACAGATAAATCCATTGTGTCAAAGGTCTTTTTCTTTTTTTTTAAGGTCTTAATAGTTTAAGTCAGGTGAAAATTGAGACTTGATCATTGTAAATTAGTAGTAACAATAACAGAAAAATTTTAATGGCAATAGTTGTGGCAAAGATCTGGTTGTATTGGGTTAAGTGAAACAGAAGCAGAACAATAAGAGATACTGAGCACAGAAAATCCTTTAAGCCTCTTGTTCTAAAATGGGAGAAGAAAATGGGGCATTAGCAGGCGTGAGAATATATGTTTAAGATAAATTTTGTATGTCAGCTTCTCAACTTGTATGAACCATAAGAAATGGCAACTTTTTGTATGATTAAAGATAATCTAGGCCAGGCGTGGTGGCTCACACCTGTAATCCTAGCACTCTGGGAGGCCGAGGTGGGTGGTTTGTTCAAGGTCAGGAGTTCGAGATCAGCCTGAGCAAGAGCGAGACCTCGTCTCTACTAAAAATAGAAAGAAATTAATTGGACAGCTAAAAATATATAGAAAAAATTAGCCGGGCATGGTGGTACATGCCTGTAGTCCCAACTACTTGGGAGGCTGAGGCAGGAGGATCGCTTGAGTCCAGGAGTGTGAGGTTGCTGTGAGCTAGGCTGACGCCACGGTGCTCTAGCCTGGGCAACAGAGCCAAGACTCTGTCTCAAAAAAAAAAAAAAAAAAAAAAGAAAAAGAAAAAAAAAGAAAAAGCAAAAAAAAGATGAATCTAATAAAATGTTAGCACAAAAGTAATAAATCGTGTTGTTGAAAAGGTAAGAAGAATTGGGTTTTTACCCACGTATGAAAGGACCTGATTGAGGTAGGAAAAAAGACAATCAGCTGAGAGTTTGGAAGGAGAGGAAATTTTGGAGGCTTGAAAAAAGTAAAAAAATGCAATAGTTATCTAGGAGAGTGAGAGAATAAATAAAATAAAATCATTTTATAGCAATCCTTGGCAGTCATCTGAGATGATTTAAAGTTAGTGTCATGTATTTTAAGTGAGTCCTGTCTTCACTGT
The DNA here is from genome assembly GCA_963575035.1 of Avahi laniger. Classification (NCBI taxonomy): domain Eukaryota; kingdom Metazoa; phylum Chordata; class Mammalia; order Primates; family Indriidae; genus Avahi; species Avahi laniger. The sequence goes on from CAUYSK010052125.1 coordinate 5,915, forward strand.
TGTGTGTTTTCCTTCAGCTAAGTTCAGCTGCATATGAGCAGGTATCCTGGTGGCAACAAAGCAACTGGGGCCAAAAAATGATTGTAATAATAGATAGACCTTGTGTGGAGCAGAGAAGGAGACTGATTTAGATTGCAGGTGAGGGAGCCGATCCTTAAGTGGTTTTGAATTCTGAAAGATGCTTAGGAAACAGCTCTGCTAAGTGAGGGATATTCCAGGCTGATTATTCTTGAGATCAAATTCCAGGTTGTTGGTTGTTAAGATCAAACAGGTGGAGCAATTATGAACAAATGAGTTGAAAGGAAAGAAACCCGTCAAAAACAGTCTAAAGAGTCTGATCTTGGGAGTAGGTTAGTCAAAGAACAGCTCATTAGTACAGAGGAGGTTACAGACCTCGGTCAGGTGATAGATGTGTCATTGTTAAGGACAACGTAGGAAAATGACAAGATTTAGAGTGGAGAAAGAAAGCATAAGCTTGGGATAAAGTCTTTAATGAGTAGGAAGGCTGAGTGGCTGGTAGAAAATAGTGATAAACAGGGAGATTAGATAGTATTAGAGAACAAATCTCTACATTACTACCTCACAAAGAGTGGGTAGAATTTCTAGAGATACCGTTAAGTCTTTTATTTCTTCATCATATACAATCAATCCATGATTTTTATTTCTACTTCCTAAATATGTTGAACTCTGTCACCTCATTTTGTTTATTCATTTCTTTCACTTCATACTTCAAATTGAAGATTTGGTTCCACTTTTTCTCCCCTATAGTTATTGTTAAAACAATTATTTATTCCCCATTCAATCGTCCTTCAGCAATTTTTTACTCTTACTTGCTCTCTTTCCGTAATTCTCCAGTACCTAAAGCGAAACATGCCAACTTCCTTAATATATCTCATAAAGCTCTTCAAAATATGTTCTCAGCCTTCCTTTCCAGCTTCATCTCATGCAATTCTTTGCTTTGTACTTTAAGCTTTAATAATAATCATTCCATTATACTTCACCAGACCATGCAGGTTTATCTTGTAACACATTTGCTTATTGCTGTACTTAACATACAGAAGATCAAATAAGTATTTACTTTTCTTTCTCAATCTGTAAATTCTTTGAAGGGAGATTATACATTTATATAACTAGCATAGTGCCTGGAGTGGAATAGTACTCAAAGTATGTTTATTTGATTGTATCAAATCTACTTTAAATTGGATTCTTATAATCTATGTGGATATGAAATCATCTGTGAGGATAGAAGAAGAAGAGCACAATTCTGTCTCAGACTGAGGTAGCCTGCAAGTAGCACTAATGTTCTAGTGTGGTCCTTGAGGGATAGGTAGGATTTTAGTTTTTGTACAGTTAAAAGGAGGGCATTCCAAAAAATAAAAAAAAAATCCTGAACAAAGACATGGAAGGAAAGTATGTGACATGGTGGTGGGTTTGTATTGCCAAAACATAGAGTCTGGAATTTCCAGGGATGTAGAGTAAGAAATACAGCTAGATAAAATAAGAGCATGAAGATAGATTTGGAGATAATAATAATTATTTTTATTAATTTATATATTTATGGATGGAGCTTAACTCAAGGAAATAAAAAAAAAATCTTTCAGTGGGATCAATTATTTCTAACTACAGAAGTGGCATTATCAGATTTGTGCTTGTTCTTAAATACAATAATCCAAGTAACTGTGTGAAGTTTGCCATTAAATTTATAACCACAGATGGCAAAGCCTGTATTCTGGACCAGACAACTTTCATAATTAATGTCATGAATACTTATATACCAAGAAACTTCTGACTAAATTTTTAGTATTTTTTTTCTCCCAGTTGGTTGATCATACTGACTTTTAGAAATTGTAACATGCCAATGAATCCTGGCATTTAAGTTAATAAGGTATAAATGAAGACATAGCTTGTTCTCTGAATGGTCGTAACAGCCTGCTGGGTTTCATCAATCATGAAGCAGCTCATACTGGGACTAAACAACAAAGGGAAATACAAACAATGGTGGGGAAAAGTAGGGTGTTTCTGCTTTTGCATGGGATTGGTAATATATTTGTTATATTAAAGTGACAGAAAATAACATGAATATTCAAAAAATATTTGAATGGCTCTTTGTCGTAATTGTTTTCTTTAATGATAGTGACATATAATATTTTTAAAGATGAAATTCCTAGCCTACTCTTATCTGAACAAAATAAAAAGCAAATTGAACAATTTAGTACAATTAAATTCATGATAATGTCATTTAGGTCCAAATGATTTCATTCTTTTATGATACCATTCTTGTATGTTAAGTAATAATTCCATGGGAGCCTTGTTTCAAATTAAGATTTTGCTTCAGAAAAAAATTTATATAACAGTATTGAAGAGAAATACACTTATTTAAAATGCTTTTTCAAATTATTTTACAATATTAAAAAAATTCTCAAATGGATGTTTAGATGATCGACAATAATTGTTTTAATAAATAGTTTAAAATATACTTATCTTTCCTAGTAGAAAAAGAGGTTTCTTTGTGTCTTTAGGTTAATTTCTGTTGCCAAACTATCATATTCTCAGGAAAATATCATCTTGATTTTTTGACCTACTTATCTAACATAATGGAGAAATGAGCCATTTTCAAAAAGAATCATCCAAATAAGATAAAACAAATTTAAAACACACAATTTTAATTAACAGATAAGATATGACATTTGAACTATATGTGAATATCATAAGTTAATGATGATGTCTTTTTCTTGTAAAATTGCTCTAGCAAACTGAGAAATACTTACTCATTAATTTTCATTCATTCATTCAATAACTACTACCCTTGGGAATATAGCAGAGATACACTACACATAATGGTGAAGCAATTACAAAGATTTTCACTGTAAATATGAAAATAACATAAATATGCTTCCCTTCAAGATGGCATTGTTAGAATATGCTGGAAAAATTTCTCCCTTATCCATTACTGCAAACATACAGCAATGGTTGATAATGAATTAAAAGAGCAGAAAGTTGTATTTAAAAATAACATCTCTGTGATTTAAAATTCAAAGTATTGAACAAAGTAGAAGGTGTAGTCTACTGAACTCTGGCTTCTGAAAGCAGGTAAATATTGCAAGGATTGTAGAGTAATGGGATTAAAAGTTATTCATGTCAGTGGTTTGTGAGGTAGGGGAAGGGTGCTTGATACAGAACACCTGAATCCAGGAACTGGGGGGGAGTTTTCCAATTCAAGAACACATCTAAAGAGAAATTCATACTACTAGCTCTTTGAGCAATGACTTATTTGAAACTTCATATGTGGGAGGCAGGTACAACACCTTAAATCTAGGATTTGGCCAATTCATCCATTGACTTTCTCATTGGATCCTATTTATTTTTAGTATTCTCATCACCATAAAGCAACAGGGAAATAGTGAAAGTCTTTGAATTTAGTTAAAAAATGGCAACTCCACAGAGACCAAGAGTAAATAAACACAAAATTACAATACAAATAGAGGTCAATGCATAAAGATCAAAAAGGAAGGAAAAATAAATGTTCCACCCATAATAAACCTGAAAATCAAATTCATGAAGATTTTGAAGAAACACATGAAGAAATCTATTACCAAAAACATAAAACAGAAACATAATTTTGAAAAAATTAATAAAGTATATACCTTAACCAGAAGGAAACTTGAAGTAAGTATGGTTAGACTGCTAAAACAAAACAAAAAAAAACATAATTTCTACAACAAACAAGCAAAACAAATCAAACATACAACAACAAAAAATCCCAAGATGTTACGGAACAATGATCGGCAGAAGAAAAAAAGATAAGAATGGATATAAAAACTATCAATTTTTTATCATAGAAATGAAAAAGTCACTAAAAACAAAAAGAATATATCTCTATGTATGTGTGTGTATGTATATGTATATGTATGTATGTATATGTTTGTATATATAGTCTTATTTTTCAGTGATCTGCATTTTAATTATATTCTTATAAAAATTAATTCACTGTGTATGTATGTGTGTGTTTGTGCATAACTAAACAGTTCCTAACATTGGGAAGGGAAGAACAGAAGAGATTAGGATTAGGAGGTATTAGCAATGTCTACAACTTTTTGTGCCTGAAGAAAAACAAATAAATCTAAAGCATATTTGGCAAAATTGCTGTATTTGTTAAAGTATGTTAGTACTTTATTTTATTATATTGCCTTTTACACATTTCTCTGTTTTTGAAATTAGAATTTAATATTGATAACATAATAATTAATGGAAAGAAAGCACACTGTTAACAATTTGAATGATTGCACTTATTTAAAGTGGCACATCTATACAACTACATTTTTTTCAAGCAATTAAAACTTTGGTACTAAAAAAGACAGGGACAGACAATAAAGTTTAAAATTGCATGTATGTGTATCTGTGTGTGAGTTTAAGTGTATAATATCTCATTACCTTATATTATAAATGTATTATTATCAATATATGTATGCATTGGTGTGTAAATATATTTATGTATACATATATATGTATAAATATATATATGAGAAAGGAAGAGAGAGACAGAATTAGCTCTAACTGAGAAAACAAAGAAAATCTGCTCTTCCATTCATCAGGCTGGAATGACAGATACAGATAAAGCCAGCTACAAGAAATATTTTTTTCCCCAAGGTCACTTTGCAACTTTACAGCATCATAGCAATCCCTTCTTTGAGTGACTACTTCTTATTTACTGCAAAACTTTGCTTTCTATGTCCCAAATGAAAGACTACTAGAAATCTGTTGTTTGAAATATCAGTATGAATGTAATACATTACCCTTACCTGGAGGATCTAATTGTCTTTGACACAGAGAAGCTGCCATGATTTCCAGTCCTGATGGAGAGTGTCAGATAAGGGGTTTCTGAACACCATTCCACATTTATCATAAGCTTGTAATTTTCAAAGAAATAGAAGACTGGGTTCCTTTTGCAGTCCCAAACCTATATTGACCCCTTTTCATACAGTCCTACTTTGATCCAAGCCAATCAAAACATTTCATTTAAATTTTACTTAAGCTCAGCCCTTCCCCAAATCTCATAATTACTTCATCTTTTCCAGTGTTTGGTGAGATGCCACATAGTGGCGTTAGAGTGTTATTCCTCTTGTAGTGGGTCAATATACCTTGTTTTCTTAGATTACAGGTTTGTCTTTAATTGTCTTAGAAAACTAATTGGGCTAGAAATAGCTAGAGAAAGAGAAGAGAAACAATCTCAATCCCATTCACGAATCAAATATAAACATATTACAGAATAGTTCAAAAATGCAGTCACAAAAGTGGAAAAAATATTGTTTATGGCATAGAAGGATGGTTCAACTTCAAAAATTTGACAATGTAATATACCAAATTAATAGATTTATAAAAAAGATTATATCAATATAGAAAACATCACTAATAATAGAAATGCCATGGAATAATTCCCATTAAATTTAAGAGTAAGACATAGATGCCCTATTCCATTGTTTCTATTACATATTGTCCCGAACAGTACAGTAAGATAATAAAAGAGTAAAAGTTAAAAATATATATATTAAAAAGAAGAAAAAATCTAACTTTTATATAATGAGATCTTTTTCAATGTTGGTATAAGATGAGGAAGTGAATTGGATGAAAGATCAATATTAAATATTTTATAACTTTTAATATCAGTAATTGAAATATATCATTAAAATAGAATAACAAATTTATGAGGTGAGAGAAATTAATTGATCCAAAAATATGTAAGATCTTTATTGAGAAATATATAACACATTTTTAAAAACATATAATACATGAAAAAAATCAGGATGTTTTTTATATAATTTATAAATTTAAGGACATACTTATAAAAATTACAAATGTGTTTTTTTAAGTGGGCCCTATGAAGCTGTTCCCAAATTTTATAAAAATAAATGACCAAGAATAGGCAAAATAATTTTGCAGAATAAAATATAGACTTTTTCCTGTCATATTTCAAAACATACATTGAAGCTTAGTAATTAAAACAATGTTATTGTGGAATAAGCATAGAGAAATAGCCAATGGTATAGAATAAAGAACCTAGAAACAGACCCACACATTTATGGATACTTGATGTATAACAGAGGTGACTTTGCAAATCAGTGGAAAGAGAATAGTTTCTTAAACAAATGATCTTGAAACAATGGCTATTAAAATAAAATAAAAGGTGATATACTGTTTATCCCCATTTAAGGTGTATCTAGTCTTGCTTAGAAATAATATTTTACTTTGTCCGCCTTTATAAACAATTCTCTAAGTGTGATAATAATTTCAATGCGTCCTCAATGAAAGAAGTAAAAGGCATGGTCTCTGGGATATCTGAGGTCTGTATTTACCACCCACAACCTTTGTGAACTATTTTGAGTTTGGAGCTGTGCCCGTTTTTCAAGTTGCCAGGAGACTGATCTCCAGATGGTGAGATTGTAGGACATTACTATATTTTGGATTAGGATTTTAGAGCCTTTTACAGTAGGTTTTTATTAAATCTGTAACTTTTATTCTCACAGAACATTATACATAATAAATTTTTCAAAAGAATGACCAGAAACCTAGGCAAATATAATAATTTGCACTATTAGGCACAAATGTGAGTGAGAGAATAAATAGTTCTATGTCTTCTGAATCTTGTTTATTGGTTTACTTACTAAACTACACAAACTATTTTTTAAATTAGTTTGTACCTATAATTTGCATAGACAAAAATAAGAATGCCCTACACCTCTTCTGAGAGTAGAAAGGAAGTGAAATGACTAAGGAGAGAAGAAGACCACCTTTTGAGTGTAAGGTTGGAATTGCTCAGATGGTACTATGTGTTACAGAATTGCAGGGTGGAGTGTCTGGATGCAGATCAGCAGCAATTCTGCCATCTGGAAGCTTTAATTCCCGGCAGCTAGAAACTTAAAAAGCTGCTCATCCCTTACGGTAAACTTAGCATTTCTGCTGTCCTGGCAACTATGTACTTGGTGTGCAGGCTGCCTCTGGCTATCGAGTTATTCTTGTCAGATTACGTCCTCCCCAGACAGACTGGAGCCCATGGAGTGAGTGCAGACTAGGTGCAGCGTGAAGTAAGTCGGTGCCAATGTCAGATAGAGCTGGGTTGCTACTTACAGGTTGCATCTCCTGGAGATGTAGGGAACAAGTGAAAGGTTAGCATCTTAGGGAGAAACCACAATTATGGGCAGGAAAACCTTACAACCAGGTTTTCATATGGTGGAGTGTGGGGAGAGGTCAGAGGAACAGAAATTGAAAATCTAATTATCAAGGAAAGGAATTAAGACTGGAAAACAAACAAAAAAAATAGAGAATTTGGTGCTTAAACACAATTTGTGGGGCAAAATTTTGTCTAATAGCATAGCTTTAGGTGTCTTTCATAGGATACCCATGGTCTTGGGCTGGGGACAAAGAAAACTATACAAAGTAGAAACATTGTACAGTTTATTCCTCAAGATATTTGACTTGAAATAGACAGTGTCTTTCCTTTATTTTACTTACAAAAATTGTTCTCCCTATAGACAGATGGAATAGATACTGAAAGGGAGGGAAATTTGTACTTGGGCAGAGAAAGATTTCTTACATGAAGATTAAGATAAAAAAACTAGTAAAAATTTATTTTTCTGAGAAAAAAAGAAAGAGTGAGATAGAGAAAGAGAGAGAGAAAAGGAGGGAGCAGCCACAATACACGGAGAAAGGAAGGAAGTGCCGAGCAGCTGAGGAAAACCTGTTTGGAGTTTTTAACGGGTAAAAATGGCTTTTTTTCTCTACTTCAGCAGACTGATAACAGGCAGCTGTGAAGCTGTTGCAGGTGCTCTTTATTATTATTTTTTTCTCCTTTCTCTGTGAGGCCAGATTATCTGAGTCCTTGAAATGTGTTTCTGACAGGAACTGAGGCAGAGAGCTAGCACGGGGTGACTGTACTCCTACTGTCCACTTAGAGTTCTTCAAGGCTGAGAAACAAACTCTTAGAGATTAGTAGTTAGGCCATAGGTGTTTAATTAAAACAAAACAAAAGGGGTAGTTGTGTTGTCAGTTTTCTCTTCGAAAGGGCAATTATGTGCTATGAGTTTATTTTCCTTACTTTCTGTTAGATAGTTTATTTTCCTTTGTTAGACAGGTTATTAGTAAGGCCACCTTTCACATACAGATATATAGATATGTGTAGTTGTCCCCATCTATGCATGATTGATTCCAGGACCCCTGTGGATACCAAAATCTGTAGACACTCAAGTTCCTGACATAAAATGGCATATACCCTACACACATTCTTCCTTATACTCTAAATCATCTCTCGATTACTTATAATACCTAACACAATATAAATGCTATGTAAATTGTCTTTATAAAGTATTGTTTTTTCATTTGTATTTTTAAATGTTACATTGCTATTTTTTATTGTTTTTTTCCAAATATTTCTATCCATGGTTGGTAGAATCCTCAGATGCAGAACCTACAAATACAGAAGGTGGATTGTATGTATACCTGCATGATTATAATGGCAAACACACACACACACATATATGATATAATGAAATAAACAACACATATTGGAAGAGTTTTATAGGTATTTTCACATAAAAGCTCTCACTTGGAAAAAAATTTGGTTCATTTAGGGAGTCACATGAGTGAATGCTTTGCAGCTGTCAATAAGCAGTTAGAATCTAATTAAAAACAAAAAATAACTACAATAAACCATGAGACTCAAGATTCTCCAAAAATTGGAAGCTCTACCATAGAGAATCACATATAATAAATGTACAGAACATTTATTTATATTATATTTATATGATTAATTGGGACTTAAACAGCACTTTGGAGTATGGAGAAATTTTCATCTTTAGGAAACACGGTATTTTAATTGATTTGTTGCCTACATCAATCAGGATTCTTAACTGCAAGCATCAGATAATGGTTTTGGCTAATTTTAATTTAAAATTTAAATTAATTTAAACAAAAAGGTAATTTAAGATAAGGTAATCTGGTAGCTTGCACAAATCATGGTGAATCTGTGAAATCAACTTTGAAGGCTATGTAGCCAAGGGTAACATCAAAACTTATATTACATAACAATTGCATGAACACTCCTTTGTTAATGTCCTTGTCTTAGTCTCTTTTGTATTGCATAACAGATTACCACAGACTGAGTAATTTATAGAGAAAAAAGAAATTACTTCTTACAGTTTGGGGAAGTCCAAGGTTGGAGGGCCCACACCTGGTTAGGGCCTTCTTGCTCTGTCATCCCATGGAGGAAGAATGAAGGACAAGAGAGCATCATAGAGCCAGAGAGTAAGAAGGGGCCAAATTTGCTTTTATAACAAGCCTACTGTTGTGTTAACTACACTCCCAAGATAACAATATTAATCCATTCATGAAGTGCCCTTGTGACCTAATCACCTTTTCATAGGCTCCAGCACCCAACACTGTTGCATTGGACACTGTTTCTTATGCATGAATTTTGGGGAATACATTTAAATCACAGCAGTCCTTGAGTACAGAAGCTTTAAAGTGCACCTCCAATTCCATCACCTTTGCATACTGAGAACGTTGCCATAACCACTGCCAGTGCTGCCACCTCAATGTGGATGTAGCTGCCTTCCCTGACGTAGCCCTCAGGAGAACAACTTCCTCAGACTCGCTGCATTTGGTATTTCCAACTGCAACAAGTACAAGTGATTGATGGGGCCCAAATCATATGTCAGGACCTTGGCTGCTTGTGTGCCTAAGAAAGCAAGAAACAGGCAGTTTAATTTTCACTTGTGGGAGATAGGTTGTACCTTATTACTTGTGGTGGCAACTCATGGTCAATGGCCCTATAGTCTCTTCATCATATACATGGATATGATTTAGATTATACTTCTTTTGTTAGGATGATATCATATTTACTTAATAACACTTTTATCTTCCTGTAAGATTTTAATGATTTCAATTTTGATGCAATATTCTCAAAGATTCTTCTGTTCAGACTACTTATCCTCTAATTCCTATCTTGTTGACTGATATTTTGTACATTACTACTATCTGTAGGATTATTTTAATGGATAGCTCAAATATTCACAATGTTTTTATGCCAAACATTTTTAAATTAAAATGACAATATTCCACTGTGGCCAAACACATCATTTTTGTTTGATGAGAAATGTTTACAATCTTCAATCAAGTCATTCTATTGATATATCATTCTATGATTTGATAATTATGATGCTTTGTGGTAATATAAACATTCTTTTAAATGTATAATAAAGAAATAAAAACAAAGTTGAATTCTTATGTCTGAGTTGGATCTCAGTCTCTTATTTGAGTCCATTTCTAGTATTTTTAGTGTATGACAAATGGCAGCATTAATCCAGCAAATATTACCATTCCTACCTAGGGCACAAAGTCTAAGTCACAACTGGCTGAGAAATATGAATTATTATAATGAATTATCATAAAACATGCAATTTGTCTTAATTGTATAGTTCAAAGAATGCTATATAGATTCAAGAAAAGCATAAGCCAAATGTTGGTAGATTCATTCATTTATTTCTCAACATTCACATAGTTGAACATATTGAATCAACTATCCAGTACATTTTAATATGAATCAAACAGGTTTTAAATACATTCTTATTATCAAAAGATGAATATCATTTGAACAAATTTCAGGTAAATAGTTTAAAATTTTTTTTCTCTTTTTTTAATTTAATTTAAGGTACAAATATTTAGCTTACGTTGCCCCTGCCCCTTCCCACCAGTCAGAGCTTCAAGCGTGTCCATCCCTCAGATGGTGCACATTGCACTCATTATGTATGTATATACCCATCCCCAACTTCCCCTTCCCATCTGCCTGTCGCCTGATAAAATTTTAATGACAGGTTGAAATATGCAGTAATACATTCTGTACCCCATAAATTTCAGTCTGGGATCATCACCTCTCTGCATAGACTTAGGTAAGAGATACTCCTGTCGCAGCCCTAATGGTCTTAAAAAACCTGTATATCACAAATACATATGTGAAATATACAAGAAAATATGGATGATATTTGGATTCAGTGCTCAGCTGAAGGATATCACATACCTTCTCATTACCAACGTTATGAAGTCCCAGAGAAATGCATATCCGCATTCTCAAAGCCAAAGGTGATAGTCCCAGGCATGAAAGTTTGTGGGTTGTGCTGTTACTGAGCTTGGAATCAGACACTGCTTGTGAATGTGGAGAATTTGAATTACAGAAGCAGTTAAATAAGAGAAAAAATTTTTTTATCAAATTCTTCTTCTCAGTTTCAGAGATGAAATAGATTGTTGTGAAAACGAAAACAAAAATAAAATGGTGTAGTAGTCGGTTCTCTGTAGCGTGGGTTTTGATCTGGATTCATGGTTGACTGAATCCCTCAGTGGGAAACCCACAGATGTCAAAGGCCACCTGCATCACTTCTCAGTGGAGACTAATACCCATTTCCCTGCTGTTTTTATGTCTCAGTTTGTCTGGAGGAATTTAAAATCATGTGTAAATCCAAATGGACTAACCATAGTAGTCTCTTCCTTCCCCTTTCTTGAAGTATTTACTTTAGAAAACTTGTATTGTAAAATCTTTCTCTGCCTTTTGAGATATAAATCTTTTTAAAAAGCTTCTTGAAAATTCTATTATATAATGCAGGATGTCTTTCTCAAGGACATGGGAGGTATGCATTTGAAATGTGACCATCAAAGGAGAAAGTCCCCTATCTCTCAGTTTCTGTTGGTGGGTAGGCACCCAACTTCTGTGGATATCTCTATAAGTTATAAAACTATCTTTTATCATGAAGATCTGAAACAATTTACTTTTCACTTGGGTGAGACTAATTAGAAAACACACATGTCCTGTGATCTCTCCCTCCACTCCCTATCCTATCTCCTTTCTTTAAAACTCCCCAGCCCTTTATTTCAGTCCAGTGGAATTCACACTGAGTTCTAATCTCTCTCCTAAAACGCAATAGCCTTGAATAAAGTCTTCCTTATCTGTTTAAATATGCCCAGGGAAATTTTTGCTTTGGTCCCAGTATTATCAGGCCATACATAAATAAAAATAAACATAATTATCTTTGATAAAGTGATTTTAAGTAATATTATAACTATATTTTTCAATTTTATCAAAATGAAGGTATATTTGTCAAGATAGAAAACAAGTTTTATTTAATATTTTGTTAGCATGATTTATATTTTTAAATATCTAGACATATGGTGTGAAGTCCTTCTGGACTCTGAAAATATTTAAATGTAGGTGGATCCTAAATTCTCTATGAGCTCTCATGTTAACCTATGGATTTCTTGATACTAATGACAATTAGAAAAAAGTAGCTTGAAGAATAATTTAATAGAAATGCAAGCAATTTATACAATGAAATAAGTTTATTATAAAGATGGTGTGGGGAATGCTACTTACTAATCCTAATTAAATCCTGATTTATCCAGGGGTCATGGAAAATTATATACTTGCATAGCTGATGAAGTGACCTACAATGACTGCTTTCTTTGTCTTTAGACGTGGAACACTTTTCAAAGTAAAGCTCTTTTTTTTTGTGCCCCCAAATTGGTTTACATACAAAAGATATTCCCTAAACTACCATATTAACCAATTTGAATAGTTTGAGTTTTAAACTGTGTTTCAATGTCATTATGTTCTTATAAAAACTGAAATAGTATTCTTGTGTTGTAGTCAGTTTTCCTCATGTCAAACATCTATTGATATTATCTGTATTTGCTCTTAAAATAGTATTGCTATCCTCTCAATTCTCCACCCCAAAACAACTTTACATATAAAGGAGATAAAAAAAGGGTAAGAAGCTGGCATAGAATACTCAAGCAACTAATAAAATGGAATATGATATATCATATAATGGAGAATGTTATTATGTATTAATAATTCCTTCCATACAAATCTACCTTTGAAAATTATGCCTAATAATCATTGCCCGAGCATATATATTCTTTTGTTAAAATTAAAGTACATTAGTGTGGTTCACAAATGTGAGATATGAAATCGTGCTCTGGTGACCAGCATATATCATCTCATATGTATAAACTATTAAAACATAAACCTGAAAAACAAAGTTGTCTTTTGATGTTTTATAAGAAAAGATTCCATTTAAACATATATTGTTGCTTACATTGCATTTACTTATAACATAAAAATAGTTGTTATACTATTATTGATTATGCTTATTAAATATCATCACTGGTTATGATATTATACATTTATATAGAGATTTCAGGTCCATAAAATAATTTATAATGCTATCTAACATGCCAAATTTCAAACATTGTTTACTTGGATAATGTATTTTAGACACAATAGAAAAATTATGCATCATATAAACTTTTCTTGGATCACCAATTTTAAAGTGATTTGTGGTCCTAGAACACTTTCCTAAAACTTGCAGTTCTCTAGGATTCTAACATAATGTATCAGGACAGAAACTTTAATAGCTTGAGTAGACTTAAGAAAATTTAGTCATTAAACACAAGATCCCTGATGACATTATAAAAGTGATATCAACCTTATTCAAACTGTAAACACAGAAACTTTTATAAAAAACTTTTAAAAAAACAAATGTGATTTTATGAAAATTACAGTAATGTCATTAAGTTCTTCTTAATTTTATCTTCTTTCCATAAGTCAGTCCCTCAGAGTGTCTGACTCTTTGTCATAGTCCTGACTTGGCCGTAGAAAAAGATAAAGATATATTTTATTCTGCATTATGGTTCACTAAATTTCTGTTAGAAGATGCAGCCTCCTTATAGTTAATATGAAATCTTTGTAGCATTAAACCTCTGTAACATTTGGAGTTCATACTATTTGTATTCACAATACGTGCAAAATAAAGTGAGAATTAATGCACATGTTATAGTTTGGTAATCTTAAATGAAAATCTATAATGACAAACATATACATGGGCATGTAATCAATCTTGAAGAAAAAGATAAGTATACATTAAATAGCTGCTATATGTCCTGATTGGTCTATTTTGGAGGAAATATATATGGAGAGCAGAGGCAATATAGTGTGAGAACTTTTAATTTAATCCAAAGTTTGTTTAGGTCGAATGACTTTTTGTTCCCAAATCCTTAATATAGAAATAGTAATAATTTTACCTTGGTAGATTTTTCATGAGAATAAAATAAAGTAATACCTGAAAAGTGTAGGAAACTGAATGGTGAAGCTGTTATTAATATGTTATAGACATTTACCAATGTTTTAATGTTAATAAAAGCATAACAGGCTATTTGAAATAGAAAGCAATGGAATAACTGTGTCTATTACATATAATATCCTTTGTTGGGTATGGCCTTAATTATGATCTTTGACCTCAAAAAGAAGCTATTAAAAATTTTTATTGTATATATTTTTAATGGTTACTTTTTGATATAACCTTTTTATCATGACATTTTGAATTGTTCTTCACTTCCTTTAAGTAAAGTCCAAAGTAAATGAGTGCAGAATTCTTCCTAATGGTGTCATCTTGCCAAAAGGGTTCTTCAATAACCATATGCCACATCTACACTAATAAAAGGGAGTTAAGAATAGAAAACATATATGATTTAGTGAAGCTGAAAGCCCCCTCAATTTCATGACCATTTGAGCATGAAAATTGCTTTAAAGTATTTGTGGTTTCAAATGAATAGATTTCACTCAAGGATGTAAATTGAGGCCCAGGGGACCTTAAAACTTATGAAAGTTTATAACTTGCAGACTCTGGGGCAGGATTAAAAAATAGATTGTGTGAATATTTACTTCCTAAAATACAATTTAATAAGTGATGCAGAAATTTGGGAATGGGCATTTTAATATAGGATATACCTAGTCCTACCTTACAGTCATGTCTATATTTAGTATATTAATTGTGGAAAGTTCATCTTCTTGTCACTGATATTTAAAATTTATACACACATAAACATCATATAAGCCCACATACACTCATTATTAAATAATTGTCAAGTATATAGCTAGAGTTAATGATAATGACATCCAAAGGTGGAAAACTAAGGGATACAGGGAATATGAACTCAAAATATTTTGGATTTGTGCCCAAAATATTAAGTTAGTCCTTGGGAAATGGGAAATGTGCAGCCTCATTACCAGTGATAATTACCTAAAAGAATAGTGTCACTATTAAGCAAATAAAATAAGCATCCTTGGCTCAAAAGGCAGATGGGGAAACTCCCACTGAATTTCTCCTGTTAATTAACCTCTAATTAAGAGCTGGCATTGATGTAACAGCTCTATAGTGCTAGACATTGGAGAAAGCCAGGCAATAGACTTGGCCTCAACTAGTTAAACCTTGAGGAGGGAATCATCAAGACAGATAAGTTATAATTTCTTGAGTGGCATGGGAATCACAGATACAAATCCTAAAACTATGAATATAGCATTTGCTGTATCTTTATTATGACATTTTTAGGAATGCAAGATCATGACTGACCAATCATGTTAGGACTGTTTGCATTTAACTGCAGAAAAGACAGTGTTTTCCTGTGACTAGATCAGCACTGATACATGTTCATTTGGCTATACCTTGCTATATAAAGAACACTGCCCAATAAAGAGTAGAAGTACAAGGGCTCTAATTTATTATAATGATCCACTGTTTCTAGATTAGGGGCAAATGGAGTCTAGATTAGTAAATTCCTTGACACTAATGAACAATATCAACAATTCATTTTTTAAATTATAGTGATAAAAATCAAAGAGCTATAGTTGTGTCTATTTATAGACCATTTGTCACTGGCCAGAAAGTTGTTGGAGGAGTAAGAAATGCCAACACATCACCTCTAAACCACATGATGACTCACCGGTGACCTGTGCTATCCAACGTCACCACTGCCAAATCTATGGACTTAGGAAGAAAAGCCCACTACATCACACACATTTTGATAAATTGTATTTTCATGTTTATTTATTTTAAAATTTTTTTTAAATTTCTCTTCAGACACATTCTTCAAACCATGGGTTATTTAGATTTGTATTGTTTAATTGTGAGATATTTTTAGATTTTCCAGCTATCTTTCTGTTTTGGAATCCCATTTGTTTCCATTGTGGTTTGTGAAGATACTTTCAATAATTTCTATCCCTTTAAATGTGTGTTACCATTTGCCCAAAATATGTTTTTTTTTTTTTTTTTGGTTAATGCTCCACGTGAGCTTGAGAATAATGCATTTCCTGCTGTTGTTTGATGAAATATTCTTCAAATATCAATTAAATCCAGTTGACTGATACTCTTCTTCAGGTCCTCTATGTCCTTATAGATTTTCTGCTTGCTTCATCTTTTAATTACAGACAGTAACATTTAAGTCTCCAAATGTAAAGTGAATTTATCTATTTCTTCATTCAGTTCCATCACTTTTGCTTTATGTATTTTGACACTCTTGCGTGGTCCAGGTATCTTTAGGATTTTTATATCTCTTGGAGAATTGATCCCTTTATTATCATGTAATATTTCTCCTTATGTATCATAATTCTCATTGTTCTAAAAGTTAACTTTGCCTGAAATTAGTATAATACTCCAGCTTTCTTTTCGTTAGTGTTATCATAATATATCCCTCTCCTTGGCCTTACTGTTAACTATCTTAGTGTTTGTATTTAAAGTGGATTTCCTGTAGAAAACAAATAATTGTCCTTGGGTTTTTTTCTCCTTTTTCCTTTTATCTACTTACACAATCTCTGTTTCTTCATTTGTATATTTAGGCAATTGATACTTAAAGTAATTATTAATCTGTGATTGTAACTGTTTTACATTTGTTGCATTTTGTTTTTTTTTTTATTTTTATCCTACCTCTTTTCTCCCTCCTCTGGTTTTCATTGAACATTTTATATAATTCTATTTTATTTTCTTTAGTCAATTTTTCTTCTTTACTACCTTTTTGTAGTATTTTGTCTCAAATCTACAAGGTATACTTTTTCAATTTTTCATTTTTCAAATTTTTAAATTTTAATTAGTATGGGTACATAATAGTTGTACGTATTCATGGGGTATATATGATATTTTGCTATAGACACACAATGTGTGTTAATCAAATCTGGGTAATTGAGGTATCTATTACCTCAACTATTTACCATTTGTTTGTGGTGAGAACATTGCACTTCCACTCTTTTAGTTATTTTATGGTTTACCATAACTTATTGTTGTCTATAGTCACTTCTTTTGTGGTATCAAATATTCATTTCATCTAACTTTCTAACTATATTTTTGTACCCATTAACCATCCCTACTTTATTTCCCCAAACCCCCATACCCATCCTCCTGCTAAACATCCAAGCCTCTGGTAACCATATTTCTACTCTTTATCTCCATGAGATCAATTCTTTTAATTTGTAGCTCCCACATATGAGTGATAACATTTGAGATTTGTTATTCTGTCTCTGCTTATTTCACTTAACATAATGTTTTCCAGTTCCATTCATATTGTTGCAAATGGCAGGATTTCATTCTCTTTTATGGCTATGTGATATTCCTTCTGTATATGGACCATATTTTCTTTATGCATTCATCTGTTGATAGACACTTAGGTTGATTCCATATCTTGGCTATTGTTAGTGGTGCTGCAATAAATATAAGAGTGCAGATGTTGTTTCTATATACTGATTTCCTTTCTTTTGGATATATACCCAGTGGGATTGCTGGGTGATATGGTAGTCCTATTTTTAGTTTCTTGAGGAACCTCTATACTGCTTTGCATGGTAGTTGCACTGATTTACATTCCCACCAACAGTACAGGAGGATAGGAGAGTTCTCTTTACTTCACATCCTCACCAGCATTCATTATTAAGGTAGACTGTGGTTTTTGTTGTCTTTTGTCATGTCTTGTAATTTTTTCTTGAAGTTCAAACATGCTGTATTGGGTAATAAGAACATGAAGTTAATAGGCCTTAAATGTGGGGATTTATGGTAATCTTACTAGAAATTGGGCTGTGTTTAATGTTTGCTGAAGATAGTTATAGGTACTAGAGCCTTCAAATTCCTCCAGTGTTCTTATTTTTGTCTCGTCTCTTGGCTGTAGGCTTCACTTACTAATTCTACTCACAGAGCTTCTGTGTTTTGGCCCACGTGCAGCTGGTATTAGACTGGAGCCCTGTTAGTGAGGCGGTAATATATGGAAGAGGGGAACATTCTTTGATCTTCTGTTTAAATCTCATTGTTTTAGTTCTGTTTTGGGGCTGTTACTGTCACAACTATTTCTTTGGTGATAGAGTTGTTGCTTTTTTTTCCCCTTGTCCATCAGCCCCTTCCTTGACTGCAGCATTCTCAATTTATTTCCTTGAATCCCAGACCTCTGTTAACTGTGTTTCCCTTGATTCCTTACATAAGACAGCAAAGATAGAGGTGGCTGAATTAGAAGACATGTTCTTCTTTCTCCAGCTGTGATAAAGCTCTGGAAAAGTTTTTTTTTTCCCCCCTATGGAGTGTAAAGTTTTATATAAAAGCTCTGGGTATACTTTACAATGATTATTCTTCCACTCGTAGGGGCTAAAACGGTTCTTCTCAGCCCTCTGAAGTTTTTCTGAAAAATCGACATCAAAAGGCTGATTTATTGAACAAAAGGCATACATTTTTTTTAACATGCATACGTGGGGGCCTTCAGAATGAAGACATAAAGATACAGGGGAAATTGTTCATTTTTATGCTTTGCTTCAACAAAGTATGAACAGCTTATGTAGAAATATGATTGGTCAAAAAG
This sequence comes from Avahi laniger, assembly GCA_963575035.1. Classification (NCBI taxonomy): domain Eukaryota; kingdom Metazoa; phylum Chordata; class Mammalia; order Primates; family Indriidae; genus Avahi; species Avahi laniger. Next base: position 24,614 of record CAUYSK010052125.1, read on the forward strand.
GTTATCACTTAACACTAATAGACTAAGTGGGGAACCCAGCAAGGCCTGTCTGCCTAGATTCTTCTTGGCCTCTCTGAGCACAAATTCCTTCTTTCTGGGATCAGACAGGACCGTCTCTGGAATAGGGGTCTTGTACTTATAGTCAAATAAGGTAGGTCAGATAGTATATAGCCGTATATATAGCCAGTTTTTACACAGAATACTTTTAGGTTTTATGGCTGGTCTTCAAGAAAAGGGGTTTGGATTTCTACCTTGGGGAAGAAGAATTCTAGTTTTTCTGGCTAGTCTCAGGGAAGAATGGGTCTGAGAGACAGGAAGGCTGAAGAAGGTCAGAGGAAAACATTTGCTTTTGAAGTCTTTATTTTGAAATATTGTTTTCTGAGCCCCCCAACATAAAAATCCTCTTATTAGAAGAGGAACCCAAGGAATGCAGTGCAAAAATTGTGAGGAAAAAAGTTATCAACCTAAAGTTTTTTACACTGAGAAAACCATTTTTGATTAAAAATTTACGTATTTATGAGTATTAATTATGGTGCTAGTTAACATCATTAGTTCCTAAGAAAATTTTAATGGAGAAAACTCAAACTAATCTCATACAAGGAATAAATTTATTAAGTGAGATCTTGATTTTTACGTGTTATTAGAAAAAAATATGAATAAATTTTGGTGTTTTTTATAAAGATTATTTTTTATCCTAAACTCCTTAAATAGATTAACTTGTATTTTAATCTTTCCATTCTGATTATACTATGTCAATTCCAAATGTAGATGTGGATAAAGTGATTTTTCAAAAAAATATACTAAGTAAATTAAGTGTTACATGACATAAAATTTATTTTCATTAAACTTTAACAACCTGTCAAACTCCCAATAAAATACTGACTATGTAAGTTCAAACTACAAGTTATAATAAAACAACTCTACCTCATTTGACCTTTTGTGTCCTTTTTAATGAATAAAAGCATAGAACGGAATTTAAAGATTATGAAATTTAATCAAAATTATAAAGTTTGGACCAGAAGCAATGGAATGTAGCAACAGAGACACATTGCTCTCAGACATATTCACAAATCCTGAAGTACCATTTTATTCACTAAGCTGATAATTTGAATATGCTTCTTGTATTGTCAATCTGAAAGAATTAATTTAGGAGAAAGTAACATGTAGCCAAAGTATCCTTGAATTGTACTTATTCATATGATTCGCAACTAAATTCAGCAAATTAAAACCATAATAAGTTATAACTACATCCTTATTAGAATAGCTAAAATAAAAAAAAATTAACTATACCAAATGCTGGCAAATATTCATAGCAAGACTTTAGCAGAAAAGAGCATACGTAGCACACAGGTCTTTGTTTCTTAATACCGCTTTTCAATAAAAGAACAAAATCACCCTAGAGAAATGGCTTATTTTAGGGCTGCTATAAGCAAAACACAAGATGAGCCTGCAGAGAAGTGTGGTGCCAGAAAGTCAGGAATTGCTAAAAGAAACAATAAATAGATAAAGAACACAAGCAGTAACTTGAGAGTATTCCCAGTGGTCAAAGCTGCAACGATTTAAGAAATAAATAAATAAAACTAATTTTGGATTAAGATCTTAAGAATAAAACAAATATCTATAAGGCCATAATGATATAAATAAATGATTGAATAAATATATGCTTTCAGAAGAAATAACAAATCTTTCCTACAGAAAAATTCTAAATAATGATTGTAGAAGGAATGAAGAAAATAAAAATTCATCACCTAGAACATTGTAAGAATAGTTACTACAGGCAATATCCACTGATAACTAAAATTAACTAAAATTAGTGCCCTAAATTTTAAGAATAGACAGGATATTTGCATATTCTCAAACTCTCTGTCCCAGAAAATTAATTAATATGACTCTTTTAACACATACCCACAATTTTTTTGATAATTCTTTCTCTCGAAGATAGAAATTAACTCTCAGCTTCCTGAACGTAAGCTGGGTTTAGCGACTCACTTTTTATGAAGATAGTATGAAATGAAAAACAATAGTAACTACAACAGTGGAGAAACCTGACAGGCATTACATAAGCTAAGGGATCAAGTTTATCATTCCTAATATTAATGGTGATATCATGTAACTTCTGATATGATATCATGAGAAGGGCACTTTACCTGTATGACATCATTCCCCAAAATCTACAAGCCTGGTTTAATCATGACAAAACATCAGCACGATATAGGACCCTAGACTGGATCATGGATCCGGGAAAGGATATTAGCCAGAAAACTGGTGAAATTGGAATGAAGTCTTAGTTTCGTTAATAATATGTACTCTTGTTACTTTCTTAGTTTTGATAAAGAATCCAAGGTTAAGCAAAATGTTAACCTCAGGGAAAAGTGGGTAAAGGGTAAATAGTAACACTATATTCATTTTACAACTCTTATTTAAACCAAATGTTATTTCAAAATAAAATATTTAAATATGAAAACCAGTCTACTCACATCCTAGAACATTAAATTGGACTATTTCTTATATTTTGCCTGTCACCTCTATTTATAGCTAAATAGTGTTAACTTATGTCTCCCAATAAACATAAATTAACTGGTTCAAATGAATTTGTTTATAAAATGTCTGATGTTTATATAGGAAAAGATTTTGTTCCTTCCATCTCTCTCTTGCCATTTTTCAGTGTGTGTGTGTGCATGTGCGTGTGTGTGTGTGTGTGTGTGTGTATAAAAATCTGGAAAAATATCATTTGCGTAAATAGAAGAATGTGCTTTCTTTCTGTACTTAAGAGAAAACAATATCGACTACAGAATGTTCATGCTGGTTTGCTTGGGTGTATGGTACTTTGATGCACGCTGTGAAGTTACTTGAGTTACTTCAAAATGACATTTATCACTCAATATGGAATGTGAAAATCTAGAATAAAACAATCCTGCAAGTAATTTACATGAGGACATGCAGGTGTTACATAATGTTTTTTAAAGTAATTTCAGTAACTTCTACTTACTACATTAAATCAATCTTTCATGGTGATTGGTGAGATTATGAACATTTCTTGTTCAAAAAATTACACCTGATTATAGTATAAACAGACAAACAATTGGAGTGGCATAATATTAGTGTGACTAACACCATATCACTTAGCAGATACTGAAAGGGAACATTTTCTATTTAATCTGTGAGAAAAGGGTTAAATAAATGAGTATGTTTATGCAGTGAATGAAGAGAAATGCTCTTTTAGGCAACATATTTTCTATCTCTGATGTTCAATGAAGAACGAGAAACTAAATCATATGTTCAAGAATGCAAAACTCTTTTATACATGCACGGATTGCATCTAAAATCACTGTGATGAAAAAATGAGGTCTTTATTTCTACTTAAATAACTTTAGGGAGAGTGAAAGGAGAATTCGTCTGGTGAACATTAAGATAAACCATTAAAAAAGACACTTTAAAAATAAAATGATAACTTCCTTATCAAAAAAAAAATATCTAAGACCAGCTTCCAAAAGTGTGGTAGAGTATAGAGTTGTCTGAACAAGAGAGATCATCTTTTGAAATGGTGAGTGGTTGAGGGATATTATTTGTTTACTGGTAATATGGGCACAAGAGAGAGAAACAGAAAGAGACACATACCCACACCTTGTGTGGTCCAGACTGAAATTCTTATACATTTAGTAAAGGGAAAATTCCCAAGCAACCACAAGAGACTTTGAATGTGATCAACTGTGGGACCCAGTGAGAAACTGGCATTTTTGGGAAAACTGGGCATTTTCTGTACTAATATTTATGCTGCTTTCTCATAACCAACTCCTTACTAAAATATTGGGGAGAGGGGCTTGGCTAGAGAAGTAATGTGAAATTTAGTAAGCATTGTTTGTCAGATATTTTATATTTTTTTGTTTATTTGTTAACTCAAAATATTACGTTGCCTAATATGCATAAATCATTTTGCTAGTCACAGAGGATTCAACAGTGCCCAAATCAGGCATGGTTTCCATCTCTGTGGAACTCACAGTCTACTGGACAATATAAATTAAAAATAGATAAAAATGTAATTATGTATTTATAAAATTAATAGTTTTTTAAAGAAACACAGAAAAAGAGAGCTACAACACTAAACAAGTTTAGCTGGAAAGCCTTCTCTGTGAGGGTGTTAATTAAGAAAATACATAAAAAGTGAAAAGAACCCATAATGCAAAAGCTTCTCCAAACAGAGACAATAGAATGTGCAAAAATCTTGCAGTAAAAAGGGCCTAGAGCTTTTCGGAAAAAAACGATGATGTGCTCAATTTTTGGTAGTCAAGGGGAGAGTTCTGGAAAAGAAGTCCACTAATACATTGATAAATTAATTTTGACATTTATTTATTCAGTAAATATTCATTGAATAGTAAGCCAATTTTGGAAAAACATATGTTGCATGTACCTTTGAAAGACTTAAAATTGGTGGGAAAGAAAGAGTAACAAATCATCACATAAACTATGACAAGTGCTAAGAAGGAAAAGTTGTTTTTGGCCTATAATAGAAGTACTGTCCTAGTCAGGGAGTTAAAGAAGACCACTGGGGAGCTGAAAATTGTGCTGAGATTTTAAAAATAAATACAAGTTAGCTTGATCAAGTGAGAATGAAAACCTTTTCCAAGGAAAATATAGCTGTGAAATGCTCTTGTGATCGGAGGAAGTATAAGCCCAAGAAAGTGAAAAGTGTGGCTAGCAAGAGCATTGTGAGGAAAGCATGCGTGACCAGGGTGAAGAGAAAGGTTGGAACCAAGACCACCATGGCTTGCTAGGCCCTGCCAAACAGTTACATCCTTATCATAAGAGCAATGGTTCTTTAAACAGGAGAGATTCACATGCCCTGATTAAAGTTTAATGAAGCTCAGTGTATAGTACAGAGAAAAGATAAAGGGTCCAGTATGGGTGCAGTCAGACCATTAGGGACCTCTTGCAGCACGTCTTCTGCAAGATGATTATGGACAGTGCTAGGGTTACAGCAGTGGACTTGGAGAAAAGAGATAAGACTCCGGGTATGTATATATGAGGAAGGAGTAGGTAGGCATAAAATATGGCATTAACGATTTATTCTAACTTAAACTGGTGAAAGATAGTAGCATTCATTGAGATAAGAAAGTACAGTGGCTGGGCAACATGTCCAAAAAAAAAAAGAAAAAGAAATTGAAAGTTGTGTTTTGAGTTGCTTGTGAGAAATACAATTGGAAATTTCTCAGCTTACTCTCTCATTTCATTTATGTTTCTGCTCAAATGCCACCTCCTTAGTCCTTCTCTGATAACTCTATCTAAAATTACTCTCATAGCCAGTAGTTCTATCACTCCAACTACTTAATATTATATGGTACTTTCTCACTTCATGTTATAAATTTATTTCCTTACTGTCATTTTCCTCCAGTAGAATTTAATATCCATGTAGGAAGAGGGATTGTAGAATTTCTTTATAAATATAAAGTACCTGATAGAGTAATGGGTATATGGCAGATAATAAAAAAAGTATGCTAATGAATAAATGAATGCATGGATGAATAAATGAATGGCAAGTAAGGGCAATTAGATACTTGTTATGTGTAAAGAGATACTCTCTCTTATGAAGAGGTAGAAAAATAACCAACAGAACTAACAATAGAACACTTATTGCCTATGTCCGAAGGTTGCTTTCAACAAAAGAGTAAAGGAGACACATTTTGTTACTGTACCTACAAATCAATTTCCTATAAAAGGAAATATTGGTTTAGTTCTAATTAAAATGGCACCATTATTTCTAATTTTTGTATATATTTTAGATTACAGTAATTAATCTACTGTAATTAATAAATAAATAAATTAATTAATTTAATTAATAGATTACAATATGAGTTTATCTCAGACTCTAGTAAGCCAAATGACCTCCTTGAACTTAAGATGTTTGGTTTCTATTTAGGGAGAATATTATAACAGGAATGGGATTTCTTGTTTCTATAAGTGTCTTAAGACAGAAAAATAAAATGTGATACAAATTCGAAATGAATGTTTTACTGAATAAACAATAAAACAGAAATTTGATATAGATATTTTATGCCACAATTTTGGCATTTGATTATAAGAAAATTTATTTTATTAGTGGAAATAAAATTGAAACAAGATCACTACCTTCACAATGTTATTTAAAAATTGAGTAACTAAAATAGCCCATCAACTGTATGGTTCTACTACACATTATAAACCAATGTTTCTTGCACTGAGATCTCCAATAAATGAGACAAATAACAAAATGATGTAAGTGTTATAACTGAGACATACTAAAATGGACAATGTCAGAGGAAACAAGAAGAGACTGCACCTGGTTCTACCTGGCAGGCTGCAGAAGAGTTAAAGTGAGCTGGATCTTGGGGAATTAATAGGAATCTGCTGAAATGGAGCAATGTGAAGGGAGAACAAAAGCGAACGGAGGGTAACTTGAAGAAATTCACAGAGGCACAAAACACATGACATGTTCGGAAAGTCTTCAGGTATTTGCCACAGTATAGGTGTGTTTGGAGGAATGGCTGGCTATGCATCTAAGCAAATAGGAAGGACTTGCTTGGGGAGGGACTGGCATAGTTTGCTAAGTACCATGGACTTTACACTTTATGAAATGTGATGCCATTTAAGGTTTTTAAATGGCCTGACAGAATTTGTATTTTAGAAAGGTCACCTCTAATTTGATTTGAAGAAAGGTCTCTAGATGAGCAAAGAAAGATACTGTTTAAAATCTCTCTTTAAATATTACCACTGAAGCACTCCTAGTAGCAAAGTGCATCGTATCTATGGGATCTGGTAGGGGAATCCAGAGGTGCCCACTGGTTGTAAGGAAGAATCAAGAGTTTAAGAAATAAATTCATGTAAATATTCCAATCTACTCTGTAAAAATTATATTTGCAACTATTCACTAATGAGACCATTTTATTTTCTTCTATGAAAATTGTTCTGCAGAAAGTGAAAGCTCCCAGAAAAAAAAGCCTCAGTTTCTCACTTGGCACTCCAATATGTAACCACTGGAGGAGACATGACCCTTTAAAAAGCAGAACCAGAAACATAATTTTACAAAGAGAAAAACACGTGTGTTTAGCAGAAAAGTTTTACATGAGAATTGTGAACTAAAATAAAACCTTAAGGCTCCCCTCGACCCCTACCACTGGCTGATTGAATGAACCCCTTCTTGGCCAAGGGGATACCCTAAAACTGAGTGGCTGGCCATGAGAAAAGAGGTCAGACATACGTCATCATGCCCCTCTTCCTTCATGCCCCCCTTCTTCTTGTAGATATCCTTCGTAACTCATTAAAAGGCCCAAGGCCATGTAAGACAAACCTGCATGTCCTCAATTTACACAAATGGCCAGTACCTTGTCTCTAATTAACAGACATCCTTATCTTAATTTAAAACATTACAAGCCTTTATAAGAAGCTTCATTTCTTTAATCAATTACAAACCAAAGAGTCTTTATATCCACCTATAACCTATAAGCTCCTGCTTTGAGATGTCCCACCTTTTCAGGTCAAGCCAATGTATACCTTCCATGTATTAATTTATGACTTTACCTGTACTTCCTGTCTCCCTGAAATGTGTAAAACTCAACTGTAACTCAACCACTGTGAGTCCACTTGCTCAAGGCTCCTTGGGCATGGCTCTGGTCCATAGTTCTCAAATTGGGCTCAGAATAAACCTCTTTAAGCTATTTTACATACCAGGAAAAATTACATTTTAAAGATGCTTTCTTTAAAATTATTAATTTGCTTTAAGGCATATTTTTTAAAAATATGCCTTAAAGCAAATTAACATGTGAATATTACATGTGAATAACATGTAAAACATGTAAAAAATCTTTCTCTCTGCTAATTGTATACTAAATAATAAAATTTCCTTGAGATTTGTATCTAGTTTACACTATAAAAAATGTTAAATTCTTAACTTTGAGGAGGATGCAATCCGTGTTCAGTGTGTCCACTGACATTTTTATTCTAAATACTGAAATAAGGTGTATTTATCAAAAACCCATGTTATACTTCATTATGCTGATTACCTTTTTCTTTCCTTAGGAACAGAAACAAAATGACATTTGATAATAAACATAGGCCTTCATTTTCTCCGTACTCTACTTCTATACCGCTAAGAGTTTTTAGATCCTCCATGAGATTAATCCAAATTCATGCACTATCTGATATCTAAGCTCTCATTCAAGTCTGCAATCCTACAATGTTATGATGTATTTATATGTGTATTTAATGTGTTAAATTATATTTCAGTAAATATCTTCTTGGCTTAGAAAGGAAGGCCCAACATAGAGCAGTATAAATAAATATTACCAAGTATAAATTGATAAATTGATACCATCTCTGTCATCAAAAGTTTTCTTGTGAAATTCTTCAGATATTCTTGAAAAATACCATGACCTTTGTCTTCTGATTACCAAATCCTCTACACTCCACTTATCTTATACTCTGTTATCTACAGATGCTTATGTGACATGCTTGTAGGTCCAACTGCAAAGTTGAGCAGGATCAACATTGACAAACTCTGGTAAAATCATTTCATCCCATGATTCACAGGAAAAAAAAAATCCTTTTCCCTTGCTTATTTCTCGATTCCATTCTTGGGACCAGTTCTGTCCTTTGTGCTATATTCTTCTTCATCCCGGAATAGAGAGACTGTCATGGAGGTGTGCCTGTGTGTCCACATTTGTGTACCTGTGTGGAACAGTGGAAGAGTGGAGATTGCACCCTGAGGTGACTCAAGTTTAGCTTCATATTTATCGTGAAAACAACATTCAGATTAAGAAGTCAAGCCATAAAGTATCTTTTGACTTTGTTTACCACATTTATTTCTCATAATAATTTCAGGGGCCTTTTTTTCTCTTCAGGAGTCCAGGTTCATTCAGGAACATCGTGAGGATTCTGCTGCCTAAAAGAGATGGTAAAATATAACAGGATATTATAGTTACAGAAACAAATAATTTTAATGAGATAATGAACATTATTCAAAGGTACTTTTGAAAGTATTGTAAAAGAAAGATTTATTTGCTATGAAAATTAAGAAAGAGGAAATAAATTTTTCCTGGAAGAATTAGAACTTTTTGTATTAAAGTAAGTGCCATCTGACATTTTCTTGAAAAAAATTAAAGAATGAAGGGAAAGAAAAGCAATGCCAAACAAAGAGAACACCAAAACAAAGACACAAAAAGAAGAATATTTAGAGAAACCATTCTCAAACTGTGCTTCCCAATATGGAGTATCAGCATCACATAGAAGCTTATTATATATGTAAATTCTTAGGCCCAGTCCAGACTTATTAAACAAGAAATTTTGTAATCAGACACTAGTAATCTGTGCGGTAACACAATCCTCAGATGATTCTGAAGCACATAAAAATTTGAGAACTAGAAAGGAAGTCTTGAAAAGAAAATTATTTCATATAGATCAAATATATAAAGATGTGCATTGAAAACAAGTCCAAGTTTGCATTTTACCCAATAGCAATTAATAGATGTCTGATGCCTTCCACATAGGATTGACGTGTTCATAACAGTTTTTAAACGATCTCTGAGAGCATTGTAGACATTTAATCAAGTTTGTGAAGAAACAAGACCAACCTATTGGGGAAGGAATACAGCCTGAACATGGACAGTGGTAGGAAAGATGGAGGGAGTGGAGAGATAAAAGAGAAACAGGAGATGTAGAATTTCCTAGATAATGTGTAATATTTCAACAGGATTTTCTGGAGACAAACCTTTAAATCAAAGAAAATGAAATATAGGAAATGGTAACCACCTGAGCATATTGAAGGTGTATGTTTGGGAGTGGCAGAGCTTATATTTGATTGAAGAGACTTCGTGCTACCGCAGCAAAGCAAAACTGACCTTGTTCTGCTTGTAGTGAAGTTCAACATGCAATATGGAGAAAACGAGCCAGAGCCACAGTCTTGTGTTCTGTGTCTTTTTCCAATCAGGACTGATGGAATACAGAGATTCCTCTCTGTGGTCTCACATCTCATTTTTTGTTTCTGAAATTCTAAATGTGGTATCACTGTATTCTTTTAGTAGAAACTATTGTTTGCACATCTATTCAACCAGGAAATATAAAGTACTTAACCATGCTCTTCAATGCAGAAATGGCATTGCCAACTGCTAAGATGATGTAGGTGAGAAACAAGAAAATGATAAATCTCTCTACTGCTATCTAATGGACTATTGTGTTTTTGAAATATATTTTTATAAAATTGTCATTGTTGTCACTATTTAATCCCAAGCAAAACAAGTCAGTCTGTTTTTTTAAGCTCATTTTTATTTGTTCTTGCAATATGAGTCATTGACAGAACATTTTGGTGCCATCCAGATAAATTCATTGTCAGTATTTTGACAGTATAATTTAAGGGCATATTTGCATCTCATCAGTTTAACCATTCTTGCCACAAAACGATTGAGATTTTATTTAATGTTTTCTATCCACTTCATACACATTTGCTCATTTAAAGAACTTTGGGAAAAGCCTTTAAAGACAGCTGAAAGTTATGTCATTTTTGCTTTTCCTTTTCTGTTCTTACCTGAAGTGTGAACAAGATGACTTGGGTACAGCAGCCACCTGATAAATGAGATCACACTGAAGATAAAAACCATAATGGCAAAGAGCAAAGACAGAAATTTCCTGAGCTATATTTGTATGGTGCTTCCTTACCAGCCCTGAATTATCTATGTCAGCCTCTTGCAAAAGGAAAATCTTATTTATTAAGAAATCACTGTTATTGGCTCATTTCATTTAACACAATGTGCTATAGGTTAATTCATGGTGTCATGAATGGCCGGATTTCCTTCTTTTTTTAAGGCTGGATAATATTCCATTGTATGTATTACATTACATTTTCTTATCCACCATTAATGGACATTTAGGTTGTTTCCATATCCTGGACATGAACATGACAATGCTGCAATAAACATGGGGGTACAGATATCTCTTCCAGATACTGATTTTAATTATTGTGAATTCATACCTAGAAGTGGATTTACTGGATCATGGGGCAATTCTATTTTTAATTTTTAAAGAAATCTCTATACTGTTTTCTACAGTGCCATTCTACATTTTCATAACAATGAACAAGGGTTCTAATTTCTTCACATCCTCATCATTTATCATTTTTTAAATTATAGCCATCCTAATAAATAAGTATAGTTAATAATATAGTATTGTGCACTTCAAAATGTGTTAAGAGGACCTCATGTTAAGTGGTCTTACCTTACACACATATGCATAAAAAAAGAATACAAGATAATTTTTACAGGTGATGAATATGTTTAATTCCTTGATTATGGTGATGGTATCATGGGTGTATGCATATGTCCAAACACATACAATATATACATTAAATATGTGCAACTTTTTGTATATAAATTATATCTCAAAAAAGATTAAACATTTTTAAATAAATTGATACATACAAAAATACCTACAGTTACTGAGATTTTCTATGACATGAAGCCATACAATTCTGATACATTTAATGATTAGATTTTTGAATCAGTAGATTTCTGTTTCTACTTTTTTTCATTTAAATTATACTTCGTAGAATATTCTTATTTTTGGCTACAATGCAGTGTTATTTTTCTTCATTAAACTTTATATTGTAAACATTTTTCTATGCCATTATATATTATTCCCTACCATTGTTTTCAGTTTCACACATTTACTATAATTTGTTAAACCAATCACCCATTGTAGAATAATAATTTTTTCACTATAGCAACAAAACATGAAAGTACTAGATTTTCAAAATCCAGTCAGCACTATGTGTTAATAAAAATAACAATAAACCTGGGCATAGTGGTGCATACCTGCAGTCCCAGTTACTCAGAAGGCTGAGGCAAAATGATCACTTTATCCCAGCCCACTCTTCAAGGCCAGAGTGTGCTGTGGTCTCACCTGTGAATAGTCACTACTTTCCAGACTGGGCAATATAGCAAGACCCCCAACTATAAAACAAAAGAAAATAAAAAAACCAAATAATAATATTATAATTAAATGATTGAAAGCAAATTGACCAAATAGAGTTAACACCAGGCAATTTTTTCTCCATAAGAATGCCATGTTTGTGGGTGATTCTCTAAAACCAGGCCCAACCTTATTGTGGGGCAATCAGAGTACAAAGTATGAGTAACTGACAATCATGATCATGTGTTACGAAGGCTCAATCAAGTGTATGATAATACGAAGGCTCATTTTGTTTCTGTAGGACTCCACAAAACATGTGAGAAACAGAAATGCATATTTCTGTCGAAGCATAAATTTGAAATCTCATGTGCCATTGCTTACCATATTAAGTGATTTTTGCAGCTAAAATAGCCTCACTTTGCACAGGACATATACGTCTTTTGTTTGTTTTGATAGTTTGCCTGTAATGAATAAATCGCTTTCCATCCTTCTCAGTTTCAGATTCTTCCATCACTGCATTTGCTGCCTCATACGTTTAATGATGCTCGAAAATGAGAAAACTGACAAGCAAGCAGAACAGATATAATTGCTTGAAATTTCACTTCAGAAAGCAGGAAAAGTTTCCAAAACTTCAAATATGTCAATTTTTATGTAATTTTATTTGTTGTTCTTATGTTTGGTTTGGTTTAAATAAATAAAATAATAAATCTTGTATGTCCCAGGATCTCTTTTCTTCTGTCTTTATCAAACTCCTACAGCATGCAGGTCCAACTAAATTCAAACACCTTTTTTTTAAGGTTGTTCAAATAATTTCAGTGAATAAAAAGGTATCTTCCGCCTATAACATCAAAATATTAATAATTAATCCCACCGATTAGTCATCAGACCTCATCGCTTTGTGTCATTTTGTGCATCGAGGGCTTGCATTATCGTTTAAGCTTTGTACTGTTACTTAACAATTTTTACAGTTTTACTTCTTAATATTGGTGTGTTTAGATTCCAGACATTCAGGGAAAGTGTTTATGACGGGTAAGGTACATTTATATGAAGAACTCAGGGCTTCCCAGAGATTCAAGTTGTTAAATTTAAGATCTAAATACAGTCCCCACTTTTAACATTCAGCTCTTGTCTTTTAATGAACTTAAGTCAGTTTTCAATGATTTATTTATTTATGTTTAATTATGTCTCCTCCATCAGACAGTAAACACCATGAAGGCATTTTTTTTTCCATTTTATTTATTATCATAGACCCCATGGCTAGCATAGTGCTTAGTCCAAAGCAGGAGGCAAGTATATATTTTTAAAAAATAAACATATAAATAATTGGCAGAATAGGGGTCACAACTGTAGTGAGCTGATACAGGAGACAAGAAAGAAATTTCATGAAGCCAATATGAGACAAAATTTGACTTAACGTATACCTCAGTAGAATATGATTAAAGTTGAATTTTCCAAAGCTGGAGACTTGAAAATATTATGTTTTTGTATTATTTGGTTTCTAATTTTATTATGCCCCAAAGTAGAATGTTCTTGGGAATACACCTACATGTCTTTTATTCCCCTGTAATCAAAGTGTATGTTTCTTAAAACAGGGCCCTGTTAGATTTTATATTCTAACCTCATACAGTGCCATATAGAGATCTATATTCAGAGACAATTCTCAATAAATACTTATTAAATAAGTAAATGAATTTTTCCTATTGAAGAATTACATGAATATTTTTCAGAAAAGTACTATTGTTTATTATGTTTATACATATAGTTTCTGTTGCTCTCCACTGAATTTTACTCTTAAATAATTTATTTGGGATCAGGCACGATTTCTCACTCCTATTATCCCAGCAATTTGGGAAGCACTTTGGGAAGTCAAAGCAGGAGGATTGCTTGAGCCCAAGAGTTCCAGACCAGCCTCTACCTAACAACATAGAGAGACCCTGCCTCTACAAAAAAGCTAAAAAAGAAGTAGGCATGGTGGCACATGCCTGTAATCCTAGCAACTTGGGAGGCTGAGGCAGGAGAATCCCTGGAGCTGAGGAGTTCAAGGTTGCAGTGAGCTGTGATTGGACCACTGCACTCCAGCCTGGGCAATAGAGTGAGACCCTGTCTCCAAATGATGATGATAACAATAATAATAATAATAATTTATTTGGTAAATCAAACATATTTTGATATGTGTGTATATTTTCATTAGATTCATACTAGTGCCCTCCTATGTGCCTTATTGTTTTTTAAGACCAGCTAAATTTGAGGTGATTGATACATTGTCAATTAGCAATTGCAGTTTAAAATTATTTAATGATGGATGAGAAGACTTTTTTTTACAGACTTAATATTATTGTCACCATGCTCTGATCAGTAATTCAATATTAGTTCTGATAAACATGCTACGAAACTATGTCAATATACTTTGCTATTATATTGAGAAAAAAATCCTCTTTGCAGCATGTTCTCTTTATAGAAAATAAATCTGAAAAAATAAAAGAAACAGTAACTATTAATGTAAAATAGATGCCTAAAAACTTGTATTATTTACGACATTTTCTCTTGGAGTTGATGAATATTTATCCACATATACTCTTTCTAGTAACAGTACTCAGCACACTATATTATTCATACACTATCATCTAGGTGTCCTTTGATTTCACATCACATCATAGTCTGAACAAACTCACAAAACTATGAGTATCTATAAATAACTATTAACAGTTGAACAGTCTTGAGGAAAAATGAAGCTATCATCTTGACCTAAGAAACACTAGATTATAATTCAAAGAAGTAAAAGATCTGATAATCACTTCATATTTTTACATGGGTTTCTCCAGTGTTTTACTCTGGGCAGAGGTTGTACACTGGCTGCACTAAACTGCCTGTGGAAGCAATTGATTATTAGAATAAGAAACACTGACTGATCCGTTTTTTTTCATTTTTAAGAAGCTATTTGTAATCCTCTTTTGGAGTTTGACAAGTTCTCAAACAATAAAAATAAATCAGTTTGTCATCAAGTCTCTTTGTATTGACATATTAATGCAATAAAATACAGTAGCTGAAATAAAAGTTATTACTCACTGTTTTGTGATTCAGCTTTGCCATATGAACCAAGACAATATTGGCAATGAAAAGCCTACAGACCTCACTATTAGCAAATAACAAAAAGGAAAACTGACATAAAATCACTATAACTCTTCAGGTCCAAAGCAGCAGTTTATGGCTGTATTATGAGTGAACATGGTATTTCGGGTATTTCTTTTTTACTGTTAATATTTTATATCTTCCAAAATTCTTATTTTCATCATTAAGATCTTACACAGAACTTTTTATCAGTTCATGTCTGAAGTAAGGATAGTTTAATATATCCAATTTTATTGCTGTGAAGTATTTTATTTTAATTTTTTTATTTCAGAAAATTATGGGGTATAAACGTTTTGGTTACATGTTATGACTTTGCCACATCCCAACCATGCTTTGAGGCGTGCCTTTTGTTGTAGGGGGGCCTACAATGTTCACCGCATCCATTAGTTGTGAGTTTACCCACCCTCATTCCCCCTACCTCCAAACATATTAATATATTTTTAAAATGTCTTTATAATCATATACTCAAATATGAAGAGGGGAATAAAACAATGAGACAACAATGAAAAAAATAACAAATATTTCCTTCACACTTTATTTTTTTCACAAATGGTAAAAAAAAATGTACATCCATCAAATTTTTAGCTAGAATTTTGAGTAAAATAGTTATCCAACATCTCAAAAGTGAAGTAGGAGTTTAGGACTTCTGAGTAAATTTTGGTAGAGACGCTAAATAATCCAAATGTTTACAAAAATTCGATTTGAGAAAATTTCACTTCATGCTGAACCTATTCTATAAACAACAAAAAAAAACAAGCCAAATACTAAATAATACTCTTAAAGTTTTAAACTGAGGAGACTTATACATGTATAGATACATTTCCTACAAAAATACTGGGAATATGAGCCACAAAGTATGGATCTGGCTCAAAAGCAATCTTCATTTGAACTGCATTAGTGGTATAAGATTCAGTACTGTATTTGTTGGCGTGAACACTGGAACAAGCTAACTGGAATCCAAGCCTGCCTCTGTTGCAAATGGCAAAATAGTTTTCAATTCTTTAAGTCTCAGGGTTTTTTTTTTTTTTCTTTTTCTGTAATGGAATAAAGTGATTTAAAAACAAAAATTACCAAAAACTACTGATCTAGTTTTCTATTCATTGAACAAATATTTATTGAACATCTACATAGAGTCAGATACTGCTCAAATCACTGAACAGAGAATGGGATAACTTCCCTCTTGGATCTTGATGGGCTGTTGTGATTATCAAGAATTGATTGAGGTAATGCATTTAACATTGCACCCAAAATCTAGTAATTATAAAAGAGAATCCCTGTGATAAAGATTGTGGTGATTTATGCTATTATTTCAGTGAATAGTGATCTAACATAAAATCTTTTGTCACTGTAATGTAGTGTGGTTTAATAGAACACAGTAGAAGAAGCGATCCACACTCAATGGCTGATAATAACCACCCTTCTCATACTTCCTTACGTAATATACATGACCTTGGTGATGAATGGAATGTGGCCTGAGTTTGTACCTACTGATAATTGGCCACAATCTGGCAACCTAAACAAATATATTTAATCATTCTATTTACAGAGGTCTGGAAGTTAAGTATATTTTCTAAAAGTTTTCTTATCTTAATTTACAAATAGCTTTCAGAATCAAATTTTTTTTTTTTTAACTTGGGCTAACGTAAAGGACATAAAGTACTGTCTTGAGGGATCTCTTTATATTGACTACTCTAATGGATAATGAATGCACATTTATATCTACATAATAGATATAAATTCATTCGCTGAATCTCTGGGAAAACACTATTTTAAATAAATAATTACTTATGCATTCCTCAACTTGTCTTTCAGGGATAAAATTTAAATGTAATACAAATGAATTAATTTCTATCTCAATGACAAAGTGAACTAAAAATAGCATTCATTTATTATTAGAATTCTAAATTATTGCTCAGTGGATTCTATTAAACTTAATTTCCTACTTCATTATGCTCATTTTATCATTTATTCCCCTCAACTGTTAACTTTCTTTTTATATAGAGAAAGATTTCATTGTGTTTGTACATATTTCTCTTTGGCTGCTATAACACATATAGCACAGAGTTGGTGGCTTAAAAATAACACAATTTATGATCTTACAGTTCAGTAGGTTAGAAGTCTGACTTGGATCACTAGATTAAAATCAAGCTCTCAGCAGAACTGCATTCTTTTTTGAGGCTTTAAGAAAGAATCATTTTCTTACCTTTACCAGCTTTCAGAAACCATTTACATACCCTGCCTTGTGGCCCTTCCTTCATCTTCAAAGCCAAAAACAGTGGGTTTTTGAATCATTCTCAGAATGCCAACTCTCTGGCTCTCTGAAGCCAAAAAAGGTTCTCTGTTTTTCAGAATCCATGTGATTAGATTTGACCCACCTGAGTAATTCAGGATAGTCTTCCTATTTCAAGGTCTTTAACTTAATTACATCTGTAAAAATTAATTTTGATATGTAATATAACATATTCACAGGTTCTGAAGATTAAATTGTGGACATCTTTGGGGTCATTATTTGCTGAACATAATATGTAAAATAAATGTGCAAAATAAGAAATCACAAAATAAATAAGTTAAAACAAATGTAAGAAAATTTATTTTCATAGAGAATATTTTTATTAATTATTCAAAT
The DNA here is from genome assembly GCA_963575035.1 of Avahi laniger. NCBI lineage: Eukaryota > Metazoa > Chordata > Mammalia > Primates > Indriidae > Avahi > Avahi laniger. Next base: position 42,297 of record CAUYSK010052125.1, read on the forward strand.
AGCATAGCGAAGAATTCTAAAAAAGAATATATTATTTGTTGAAAATTCAAGATAGTGTGTTCAAAATTTTCAAGTGATTTCATTATATTTTTCTTAATATAGGTTACCTTCTTCCTTATCATTATTATTATTTTTTCTATTTATGTAGTCTCCATTCCTCCACTTATACACAATGGAATTTGTGAGTGTGCTATGTAGGAGATATTTGTTATGCTCATTGAAATGAGGATCATATCATAATCTCACACATGCATCTTTATGCTATTATAGGAATATAATTATCTAAATATTTTAAGGGCAGAGGAAGTCCTAAAAATGTACATTAGCACAGAGATTGTTTTAAAAAGTAGGTAAGAGTTTCGTTTTGTTTGTTTTGTTTTTTTCCCTTTTCCATTTTCCCAGTGTTTCTGTCTTTGAAAGCTTTGTCTTCTGTTTTGGTATCTTCTTAATAAGGCAGTTCATTCTACTCAGGCTCATTCAACCATCTCATTCAACCACTCTGAGCTAAATGACAATCCAAAGTATGGTTGTTTGCTAGATTTAACTGCAATACACTGTCCTGGCTTTCACACAGCACACAGAATATTTTTAAATTCTCTAAAAAGGAAAGTACTTAATTTTTTCTTCTTCTTCCCCTCTTTTCTATATTATGTTTTTAATTGTTTCACCAAACACTAATTTACCTTTAGCCCTTTCTTATCTTCCCCCTATATACTTTTCTGACAGCTACTCCCCTCTATCATGTATACTGTTGCTACAGACACGGAGCATTCATGTATACTTACATTGATTAAAATATTTCACATTAAAAATAAACCCTAATTGTTGTAAAAATCTTTACAGCTTCTTACCTTTTAATTTGTTCTGTTACTCTATGGATTTACCTTTATCTTTTCCTTTAGCACACTCTTTAGGCTTCAGAGACTCTGTTTGTCTCAATTACGTTGATCCTTAGTAAGCCCTAATTGAATAACTCAGTTAAGTTCACAGAAATTCTGCTTTGTTGCTGGTCTATGTATAGAAATGGTAATTCTCTTTCTTTCCCCAATGTCATCTCTTCACTAAGTCTCAATTCCATTTACTGAGTCTCCGTCTGAGTCCAGCCTAAACCCATAGGTTAGTCTCTGCTACCTTTTTCCTAAACCACCCAAACATCAACAAACTGTCAGATTCTAGCATCTTGCCTCTTCAAATTGCTCCCTCCTTGAGGGATTTTGTGGTGGTTTGAATGACCACTTACTGCATGTCACTATACTCAGAGTATACATTAGGCCTCCTTCATGCTGTGTTTCTCCTGTGACCTGCCCTCTAGCCTGGCCCATGGATAGCTCCAGTTTTAAAGTTTATCATCTAGAATCAAGCAAAAAATCAAATAAATATTTGGTCAATAAAATATTATTACGAATATTTAGAAGAGTTTTATAAAAATATAATTATTGAGCCCTTATAATTACACAGATATTTTACAGATTAGCAGTAAGCAGAAAATAGAATCTTGTTCTCAAGGAGTTTACAGTGTGGTAAAGGAAATAGATATTAATGGAATCATTATGAAAATAGATGTATAATGACAAACTGAGGTAAGTGTTCCGGAGGAATAATTCACGGGGCTATGTGAGTACATTATAAGAAGGTCCTGAGCTAGACAAGAGAGTCAGAGAAAGCTTTTTGAGAAAATAACACTTCAGCCAAAGAAAAAGGATGAATAGCAGTTGAACATTCAAATGGGATTGCTGATAGCGTGTGGAGAGAGATTTCTTCGCGGATGAAAGAGCACGCACTCAGTGGTGGAAGAGTGCATGGCAAGTCTGAGGAACCAAAAAAAAAAAAAAAAAGCAACTGCACTAAAATTTATTAAACTAGGAGAGCGATAAATGATGTAGCTCCACAGGGAGGCAGGGGCCGGATGACATAGAGTTTTATGAGTCATGACAAATGATAGTAGATTTTAAGCAATATGAATGAGATCACAAGGTTTGCAAAGATAATTTTAGCTCCAGTGTGGGGAATGGATTGAAAAAAGACCAGACTGGGTGAGAGAGGGAACTTAGTTTATGGTACAATATTAACAGAATTCAACTGAGGAACAATGGTAGACTGGAGCATTCTTTCTATACACAGTTTTAGAAAAGATTTGCTAGTTACATGGCAAATATGCCAGAATTAAGTGTGAAAAATATCTCTAATACCCGGTAGCTCTCATTTGGAATCAATTGTAATAATAGTAATTTGCACACAATAATGTACTCACAACAGTGCTCGTGTATGTGTGTGTGCTTTTCCAAATCATCAGAACCATGTTGTGAGGTTCTGATGATTTCTCCATTTTTACCAAGTCAATGGAGTTTCACAAAATTTAAATGTCTTGTTGAGGCTGGGGGCAATGACTTATGCCTGTAATCCTAGCACTCTGGGAGGCTGAGGCAGGAGGATTGCTTGAGCCCAGGAGTTTTAGATCAGCCTGGGAAAGAGCGAGACTCCATCTCTACAAAAAAAATTAAATAGAAAAATTAGTCAGGCATGGTGGCATGTGCCTGTAGTCCCAGCTACTTGGGAGGCTAAGGCAAGAAGATCGGTTCAGCCCAAGAGTCTGAGGTTGCCGTGAGCTATGATGACACCACTGCACTCTAGCTGGGCTGAAGAGTGAGACTCTCTCTCTCCAAAAAAAAAAAAAAGGCTGTCGAAGGTCACAAAAATGGTAAATAGCAGAATCAAGCCCTTCTGAACTCATAGTTCCTCTTCTTTCTCCTTCTACTTCCCTGTTTCCATGGAATTTAAGCTCTTTCTCTTCCTGTATAAAAAACTATATCCACTGTAAGACACTTAACATCTTTCTGCATATTTTCAACTCTGATTCACAATTCTTCCACAATTTCTTTAGGGTCCTATTCTGCTAGATACTTAACAATGACAGCAATAATGAAGACAACAAATCCAGAATACTATGTTGAACCTTCTCAGTGGTTCAATTTCTCCTCTTTGACATATGTTGACTAATATTTTTATTCTACATGATAAAAAATTTACACATATGCTTGTAGCTCAAGCAATTTTGAAGCGTACTTTAGAATCCATAAATACATTTTGTACAGATATGATCTTGAGCTAATCTCAAGGATATGACAAGAGGTAAATACCACTCAACATCATTTAAGAGTTACTTTCTTCATTAAATTTTCTTCCCCAAATAGTTGATAATCTTAATTTTTAAAATATCTAAAAAAGGCTGAGAGATCCTATTAGCTATGAAATTATACAATCTGAATTTTAAATTCATTAAATAGTTATATGAAAAAGGGAACAAGTTATGTGCAATAAGCTAAAGTTGCTGACACAGTACTCATAATAGCTTCTTTCTCAGAGGTTTTCTTGCAGTTAGTTATATAAGAAATCATTCAGTTATGAGGTTCAAAGAAACTTTCTGAATGGATTTTTGGGGAGTTACATTTTTGAGAGATGCAGCAGGAAAGTTTAAAATACTGCTCACAATACTTTAAGCAACGAACATTTGGGCAAATACAAACATTGAGCTAACTGGAATTTTCTTATCTACTCAAAATCCAGATTTCCTAAAGTAAAAATTCTTTTAAATTTTGTAGCAGAAAATTCCTAGCATTACTGAAAACAGAGACCTTAGCCTTTTTTCTTTCTTTCTTTTTTTTTTTTAGAGCAACAAGATCTCACTCTGTTGCCCAGGCTGGACTGCAAGCAGTACGATCACTCATAACTAACTGTAACCTCAAATTCCTAGGCTTAAACTAGCCTCCAGAGTAGCTGGGACTACAGGCATGTGCCACCACACGTGGCTAATTTTTTAAACTTTTTACAGAGACAGAGGTCTTGCTGTGTTGCTGAGGCTGATCTTGAACTCCTGGCCTCAAGCAATCTTCTCAATTCAGTCTCTCAAAGTGCTGGGATTACACAAGTGAGCCATCATGTCCAGCCAGCCCTGTTTCTTATTTTTAAAGTTACACTTTACATTTTTCTGACATTTGAATGTAAATATACAGAAAACATTTTTCAATACAATTGCTTTTTTAATGTTTAGAATTCAAGAAAAATTAAATTTTACAAATTTCTTTATGGCTCAGTCATATTCATCTTCTTTCTTTATAATTAATTCAGGCTTGCCAGTAAGCTCTGTTATTTTTGCCCCTCTTGAGGCTTTTGTAATGAAAAAACTAGAAAATTTCTCAGTTTTGTTCCACCGGTCAAGTGGAAACAACCCAAGTGTCCATCAATACATGAGTGGATTAATAAAATGTGGTATATGTATACCATGGAGTACTAGCTTTAAGAAACAATGGTGATATAGCACCTCTTGTATACTCCTGGATAGAGCAGGAACGCGTTCTACTAAGTGAGGTATCCCAAGAATGGAAAGACGAGCACCACATGTACTCACCATCAAATTGGTATTAACTGATCAACATGTAAGTGCACATATAAGAATAACGTCTATTGGATGTTGGGCAGGGGGGAGGGGGGCAGGGGCCACGGGTATATGCATACACAAAGAGTGCAATGCGCACTACCGGAAGGATGGACATATTTGAAACTCGGACTTGGGGCGGGGGGCGGGGAGAGCGAGGGCAACACGTAACCTAAACATCTGTACCCACATAATATGCTGAAATAAAAAAAAAAAAAAGCTAGAAAAATGTCTCAAAGTAAACAAGTGCAATTCAAAAAAAGATCATCTTGGAAAATTATTATGTCATTCATTATTTTCAGAGTTTTCCTAAAAATGACCTTCATCCTGGAAAGAAGAGAGTACATATTAAACACTTATGGTCTGAGAAATTAAGTTTTAGCAGAAAGGAAAAACAGAAAAATAAAATATAGATTTAGACATAATGCCTGGTTTGATGAACCTGGCAATGACTAATTGTGTCAAAGTTATCTACTTATATTTTACAAATGCTGTAAATTTATATAATTAACAGAAATAAATTTGCTTTATGAAACAAAACAAAATAATTAAAACAGGAAAATAAAAAATTAATTATTTTCCTAAATAACTTGTTTTAAATTAAACAAATATGATATTATTACAGAGAAAGTATTATTTATTTACTATCTGCTTATGATCATTTTTTACAAAATGTTACACACTTACCATCCAAATTCAATGGCACAGAAAGAGATTTTTCTTTTTTTTCTTTTTTTGTACCATCCACATGGCTGTGTATAAAGTTTGAAAAAGTGATAAGGCAAAAAAGTGACCCCAATTGTCATATTTCAAAATTAAACTTCAAAATGTCTTCATTCTAAGTCAGGTTAAAATATTTTTTCTTGGATAGTTCCATGCAAAATTTCACACACAATATTACAAAAAGATTAAAGGTCTACAATTACATTCAAAGCAAAGGTTAGCCTAAGGCTAAATTGTTATTAATTTTTCTCCCCCATAAAGCCATGACACACTTTGTAAATTGCTTTTTTATATATTGGTGTCACTGTTAGACCTAGAAATTTCAAATTGAAATCAATTCCATTTAAATCTATAACTAGTTCTTTTATTAACATCTTAATTTCAAAGCAAATTACAACATCATACCTTTTTATAAAAGATGAGGAATTTTGGCTGAGGTCCATCAAATAACTTCCAGATGCCAATTACATTTTAAGTAATTCTACAATACCATTGAAATAAATGTCTTAAACCTTTTGTGTCTGAAATTATATGAAACATCACCATGGTAACATGATTCTAAGGAAAATATATTTTAGATCTTAAGAAGGCTGAAGAGTAAATGTCAGAGACCAGTAATTCTGGGCTTTATGCTCTTTGAAGAATTCCATATATTTCCATCAGTATTTAAATATATTAAATTTGGGGTTACAAATATTAGCAATAGTGCATTTACTTGTTAGTAAAATTATTAGTCTCATCCCAACAATACATGTAAAATATATTACCATTGTGGAGTATTTCCAAAATGAATGTAAATATATCTGAAAGTATAACCACATATTTGTTCACAAATATATTCAACATTCAATATGCTCTTATATTTGTGTAATGCTTTTAAATTTTCAAATAAGTTTGATCTCCATTATAGATATTTTTATAATGGTTGTTTTATATGAGGAACACTGGACACCACATATATATATATATATATATATATATTTGTGTAACACTAGACACCACATAGTTGTGCTGCCTTTAATCACATATCTGTTTGTGTGTTAAGGAGACACAAAAGTAGTGTCAAAGAATTTTAGTCCTTGGACCTGTACTTGCCAATCTCATTTTAAAACAAAAAACGAGGAATAGCCTCATATTCTAATGCTATCCTTATGAAATTCTTCATTTTCTAAAAAGGATCATAATCAAAGTCTTATATGTACAAATCAAAAATGTATGAGTCCTTCCCTTCAATAAACTGACTGCCATGAAATATCTCAAAGTATCCTTGGAAATATAAATGAATTTTTATAACCTCTCAGCAGATGTGTGTTAATGTTTTATCTTGTTTAAACTACTTTTTGGTTTGTTTGTTAGTGGAGAAATTTCTATTGAAATATCCTGGTAACTGCACAAATATAAAAACCCTAAAATGCACATTAATTCATTTGAATACACCTAAACATGTAGAATCACAGAACATTTACATATCAGTGTAGGGAGATTATATTTTCTAAAATTGTAATACTCTAGCAGAATAATTTACTAGATTTCTTTTGGAGTGTTAAGAACATAGGCAACAAATCTACAATATGTGAAATTTATTTATTTAGAATTGCAATACTTTTAGAAAAGTGTTCAACGATTTGCTACTATAATATTTTTTTTTATAATAGCAACACCATTAGCTTGGTCATTATATTTTTGTTAATAGGTAACTTACTTAAAGACAAGAATAATACAGGCAGTCCCTGGGTTACAGACAACCCAACTTACGGTGTTTCATGCTTACAGACAGGCTCTCAAGCTTTCCTATAAGGATAATTTATAATTAAACAATTAAATTAATAATTTGGGAACTAGTTTCTTCAACACGTGTAAACAAACCTGCATGGCGTAAGCAGTTCCTTGGCACAGCATCTTTCTACTAGTGACTAGTCTCATTGTTAATAGGGTCGCTTACAGTATCACTTTCATTTTAACTTTTTAATTTGATTTTGTGAGTCTGTGTGTACCCTTATGATCATGCCTCCAAAGCAAAAGTCCTCTGCAAGTCCAGGTGAGCCTGCAGTCAAGAGAAAGGTGATTACAACGGAAACAAAAATTGAAATAAGTAAGCATTCGGGGAAAGGTGCCATCATTCACTGGGAAAGCATCAGGCTTCGGTTGCTCTACTATCCAATTAGAAAGGATAAAGCGAGAATAATGGAACATGCGCAAGGCAGTGCTCCAGTGAAAGCATCAATAATTACTAAGCAGTGTAGCAAACTAATTATTGAAATGGAAAGGTTATTATTGATTTGGTTAGAAGATCAAAATAAGCATAACATTCCTATTAGCCTAGCGTTGAATCGACTCTAGGTGAGTGTTAACCTTTAATATTTTTCTTAAAATGTCTCCTATCTAAACTTTTTGTATGAGTTCATTTTTATGTTCCATTTATTTGAATTGAAAGAAAGAACATAATAGTTTCTGTAACTTATTATTTTAGTATAGAGGTATTATTATTATAGTTATTATAATATTATTACTACATATGTGTCATTATAGAATTATGATGATAATGATGATTACTATTTATGCACTGTTCATCAGGGATCCGAGTTACATACAAATCTGACCTAAAGAAATTCTCAGGAATGTATCTCATATGTAAGTTGGAGAGATCCCATATATGAAAATATTTTGCTAAAGTATATACTGACAAATAAGTTAGTATTTACAAAAACTTTCTGAAAATTCTTTAGATTTTGAGATAATATTGTCCTTTTTTTGGATATATAATGGGAACCCTGTAAAGATAAAATGGGAAAAAAAATCTCTGACACTCCTTTAATTAAATACGATTCCCAGATTATTTCATACAGGTAAGGCCTTTAGGAAAATAATAATCAAAATTATATTTGTGGGATGAGTTAATTGTTTATATTATACTACTATACAAGTGTCCAGGGTAATTATTGGCTATTTGAAGAACATCAATCTCCTATTATTCTATAGCTAAAGCAGCCTAATTAATAATTGTCATATATTGGAAACTTATTAAAACAAATTCTACCATAAATAGTCTTCATATGGTTCTAATTATTTAATCAATAAATGCTTTCATCAGGTTTTTTTAATTGTTTTAAAATTATCAAGAGGGAATGATGCATTAAATCATCAAAGCAATAGAAAAGTTATAGGGGAAAGACTATTATATTAGAACCCTTCTATCTAGAATAGTACAGACTAGGGAAGTTTGAAATAAAGTTACACAGGCAAGCTTAGTTGTTCATGTCTGTAATCCCAGCTACTAGGGAGGCTGAGGTGAGAGGATCACTTGAGCCCAGGAGTTCAAGGCTGCAGTTAGCTATAATTGTATGCCACTGCATTCTAGTCTGGGTGACAGAGTGAGACCTCATCTCTAATAATAAATAAATAAAATTATACATAAAAATAACATAATTTTGTATAATTATAATATATAATATTAATATAATAATATAATTATGTATAAATAATTATACATAAAAATAAGTAAAGTGATAGGAAGAACTTTATTTTGTTTACCAAGTCTCTGATCTCAAGAACTAAAATAATCCCTGGAATGAGAGTGATTTTATAAAGGAAAAATAAAATTATTCTTTTGTGGAAAAGCAACTTTTTTGAGAAATAAGCTTTTTATAACTAGAATGGTAATTTGAAACATATTTATGCTAGAAAAATCAGTATGCAAATTGTTTCAGTAACATTATAGATTTTTTTTCAAAACAGAACAATTTAGTTTTCACTATAAAAACTTTCTACAAAACATTCATCGGAAAAATGAAGTACGATTAAATCAAACATTATGTATAACACATAAATTGTCATGATTTAATGATTTAGAAAATTAAATACATAATGCTCCAAAAGTTATTTCATCCTTATTAGTTTCTTGCTTAAAAGTAGATTAAACAAAGTTTGATTTTAAAAAGTCAAATGAAATGAATAATTTATGTAATTATTCACATGATTCACTTATTTAACAAATGTTTATTGAGAATCTACTGTATGTTGCGTACTGTAATGTACTAGGGAAACAAAGATCACAGATCAATCTCTCTCTCAAAAAATTCTTCATAAGAAATTCTCTTTTTCTCAATTAATTGCATTCTATAAACACTTTTCCTTTACTCTGAATAATCTAGACAAGTGCCTTAAGTTTTGGTTTTGCATTGCTTATGTAGGTACGGTTTCCATGGCCTGTATTTTTCCAAATGTCAAAATTCCTCCTCAGTAGTATTTAGGCATCTAGGGCAGCAAATCTTTTCAGTTCACAAGGGAACCAGATGCGTTATCGCTGCAGTTCATTAAGTGGTACCCTTTTGGTTTAAAGTTAATAGGCTTTCTAAGCACTTAAGTCACTACAAGTGAGGAACTATACCTATAGAAATGTCTACACATGGATAATGAGGTTGACTGTTAAGTTCGATTTGTTTTCTGCTCACAGGTAAAAAGGAGCTACTGAGTATAGGTTCGAATTAACAAATTGTGGGCTTTAGTTATCTGAACTATTGAATTACCTTGACTTAATCAGTACTCTCAGGATTGCTGAAAAGTATTGACATGTAGACAATGACTATTTGCAAACTTAGTACTTGATTCTAGTGCAGTTAAAAATCACTATTATCTAAATTGTTAAAATGTATGTTGATTGCTCAAAATGTCCTTATTATCTCATTATTTTAAACTCCTCTTAGTGTTTATCCTATTATAATATCACATAATAAATGATTTTATCAAAAAGAAAAGGTAAGCTAAAAGAGTAATTAACACTATGTGGATATAGTTTTCTACCTAAATTCAGAGAGAGAGGGAGAATATATAATATGTATAATAATATTGTCTTGCATGGCAAATAACAGGCAGAGAAATTATTTGAATTAAAGCTTATTTGGTATCTTAATCCATGTTTTATATTCTATCTTTAATCATTTCTGAAAATGTAATGAAAGTTACATATTCTATACACATTTTACACACACACACATATATGCATATATGTATTAGGATGTAGGTACTAAGTAAAGTGAATAAGTGAATGAATAAATGAGTGAATGCATGAATAAACAAACAAGTATGAAGAAAATAAATAGGGTGATATAATAAAGAATCATGGCAAGTGAATATTGGATGGGCAAGGAAGGTCTCTCTGAGAAAGTGACATTTAAACTGAGACCTTGGTGACAAATAGGATAAAATCATGTTAAGATCTGAAGCAAAGATACAGTAGGCTTGAGGCTCAGCAAATCCAAAGGCCCTAAATTTAAAATAAAACTGGAGCTTTTCAGGTACAAACAAAGTGGACTCTAGCTTAACCAAAGCAAAGGAACAGGGCTAGTGTTATAAGATGTGTTTGAAAAGAGAGGCAAAGACAAATTTTGCAGGGCTTTGACAGTCAAGGTAAAGGGTTGGATGATATTTACATGCAAACAGAGGTCACTTTAGGAGTTTGACTTGAAAGTGATATGATTTGATTGGAGTGTTTGGACTAATCTGGTTGCTGATGAATGGATAACAAGGGACAAAACAATAGAAGCAAAAGACTAGTTAAAGACAAGAGTGAAAAGGAACAGGTAGAATTTTAGCTGAACCATCTGAACATTTTCTGAGATGAGCAATATTTAAATGGCTGTCTTGATTGAGTTTGAATGCTGACATTAATAAAATTTCGAGTTATCAGTTTCCAAAGTAGTATAAACTAGAAGATCGAATAGCACAATTCTGTGCCAATAGAAGCTTAAAATTATAAAATAGTAATTGCTTAAGTTTCACAAGATTAAAATCTTTGAGAGTTGAGAGGATACATACACACTTTACAAAATTCCATCTTTAAAAAATAATATATTGTAGACTCAAAAACACAAATTTAGAACATCCTAGTCTAATATTTAACTGCTCTGATGCAAGCTATTTAGAAATTAAGTTTAGATTCAAATATTCTATAAAGAAGTAATGGTTCCCAATATCTAAGAATATATCACACAATTCTCTGAGGATTTCACACTGTTAAAAGTTTTATAGGAAAATTACCAGCTGGGAAATAATGTCCTTCAAAGGACACATTCTGATCATCAGAAGGCTCTTGATTTTTGCAGCTATGCTAAACCAAGGCTGTATAAAATGTTCTCCTCCTAGGAGATGCCCCAAACAGCTTTGAAAATAAAGAGTGCAACAATCGTTTCTCAGGTTAACAATCAAAATATTCAGCTTAAGAGAAATATTGTTTTGCATCATGTCAAGTTTAAGAAAAGCTAAAAATTATCCAGTTTTATCAATTTCGTTCTTGTAAAACTTCATTTCACCTAAATTTAACAATATTTTAGCATTTCTGCCTTTTTCTAAAAAGTTCGTATATTGTTTTAACGTTAAAGGTCCAGTTTGCCCTTTGACAATAGGAATTCTTCCTCATTTCCCTCAAATTTTTCAAGAATCAGCTCAGCAACTCTATACTTTTTCATACAAAAGCAGGAGTTATTCTGCTGTTAATGAAGTTTACTGAAATTACAATTTTATGTTAGTCAAGGATATTAATATGTATAAAATAAGGCTATTAGTGTTAGCTTAAACCATGAATGTTTCAACATTGTTACTTATTTTAGGAAAACAGCTATGATAATTAGGGCATGCACTGAGATGCTGAGAAGCACACCTGGGCTGACTTTTCACTTGCTTATGTGTAAAGGCTACCTAGCTTATGGTGCACAGAAAAAAGAGAGAGGTGAAGAAAACAAGATGACAGGAGGTGTAGTAATAGCAATATGAACCCAAGTCACAACTAGCCTTATCTTCTAGGGTGAAGAAGACACCAAAGAAAAATGAATTCAAGTCCATTTTACTAGATGTAATTTTTACATAGCATGGCGTCAGAGCTGGGATAATGTCTAGATGGTACTTCCGCTGTCCATCTTCCTTTCAACTGCCCAGGTGGATTTTTCTATTCTTGGACTTTCATTCTTTTGATTCAAGGCCTTACACGTTTTTGAAATGAAAAGACCACAGGGACGGGTAATGCAGCCTACAATTATTTTTTCCATAGGACTTACTTGCTAAATGATTACTTTCCAACTGATGCTTGAGTAAGTACTTATAACTTGCAATGGGAGATAAATAGACAAAAATTTGAATTCTTGCATTCCTTTTTACTAAATATGGCATCCTGGGCAAACTTAAGCATCTAGGCTTAAGTTTCATAATGTGCACTAGAGATGGAATTTTCATTTATATGATGAATCAGACTATTAAATGCTATTACATGGAGGAACTAGAAGAACTTGTTTGGCATAATGGGTGATCAAAATACATTAGCTGAATTTATTTGACAAATATCAGAAAACAAGCTTTTGGTGATGTTCAGAGCATAAAGTAGTGGAAGTATTACTCTGAAAAGAATAATTGGAAAGGGCTTATTAAATAAGGGTGATGAAACAAGATGGGATTTGTGGCTCATATGACATAAATATAAAAGTCTTTTACATATGAAATATTAGCACAAGGGAGATGAAATGTGCTGAATAAACACAATTCACAGTTTGAGGGAAGCATAAATAAATCTTAATTCATAAATTCAGGCAGACAAAAGATACAATTTCCTTGCTTCCTTTAAATTCAAGTCCAGCTACCTGAAATCCAGGGAATTAAATCATAGAGTTATTGGAGCCCTTTCCTAATCCTTGAGTTTGCACGAGGATTTTGCAGGCTTTGGTTGTGCTCCCCAGATAGTAAATTAGCCTCCAATTCCCAGTCTGTTGTGATCACTGATGATGTCTTCTGTTGCCTAAAGTACCTTGGTGCCTGGAAGTAGTGGCTACTCCGCCTCTGTGCCACCCTTGCAGGCTGGTGTATTAGTTTTCTATTGATGCCACAGCAAAGTGCCACAAACTGAGCTCAAAACGGCACATAAAAATTATCTCACAGTTCTATAGGTCAGCATTCCAGCTTGGCTCAGTTGGTTTCTCTGCTCTAGATTTCACAAGAACAAAGTCAAGGTATCATCTAGTAGGCCTCTCACTGAGCAATAACACACTCCCAAGCGGATTTAGGTTCCTGGTAGAATTCAATACCTTGTGGTTGTAAGACTGAGGTCCAGTTTCCTAGCTGATTCTGAGCTTATAGCTACATGTAGCTGCTAGGAGTTTCTCTCAGGTACTTGCACATAGGCCTGTCACCTCAGAGTCAGAAAAGGCATCTCAAATCCCCTCAACCATAGATTCTATGTCGCACCTTTTCTTCTGCCATACCTCTCTGACTCCAGCAAGAGAATGTTTTTCTTTTTAAGGTCTGATGTGATTAGATGTGATTAGATGTGACCCATCCAGATAACCCAGGATAATCTCCCTATTTTAAACCAGGTGCCTTTATTGGATCTGCATAGTCACTTCACAGTAGTACCCAGATTAGTGTTTGGGAATATAAATTAGTATACCCACTAAGAAAAACAGTATGAAGGGTCCTCAGAGAACTAAAAATAGAACTGCCATGTGATCAGCAATCCCACTTACTGGGTATGTATCCAAAAGAAAGGAAATCAGTACGTCGAAGAGATATCTGCACTCCCATATATGTTGCAACACTATTCACAATAGCCAAGATAAGGAATTAACTGTCCACTAACAGATGAATGGATAAAGAACATGTGGTATATATACACAATTGAATACTATTTGGCCATACAAAAGAATGAAATCATGTCATTTATAGCAACATGGATGGAACTGGAGATCATTATGCTAAGTGAAATAAGCCAGACACAAAAAGACAAATATTACATGTGTGGGAGACAAGAAAAATGATTTCATGGAGACAGAGAGTAGAATGATAGTTATCAGATATGGGAAGAGTAGTGAGGAGAAGGGATAAAGAGAGGTTGGTTAATGGGTACAAAAATACAGTGAAATAGATGGAATATTATCTAGTGTTTGGTAGCCCAATATGGTGACTATAGTTAATCATATTCATTGTATATTCCAAAATAACTAAAAGAGTAGAACTGGAATGTTCCTAACATAAAAATATGATAAATGGTTGAGACGATGGATATCCTAATTACCCTGATTTTATCATCACACATTGAACACTTGCATCAAAATTTTACATGCACTGCATAAATATGTACAATTATGTATCCATAAAAATTACAAATTAAAAAATAGGTTAGCATTTGATCAAATAATTAGAAAACAGGAATCTTCTATAACATCTTTATACTTCTGCCTATCATACATGGATGTACTGAGTGAGGTTGGAAACCTCTGTATGTAAGCTCTACTTCACCCATGCTACTGCATTATTCCATTCTGAGATTTTATCCTCTTCAGTGGTTCTTCGAAATAAGAAAATTCCTGCTAATCTGCAAAACATAAATATGTTTAGTATCCCCATTTTGTAGAAAATCTATACTCTCTCTTTCTCTTCTCCTTCTCCAAACATAATCTTCTCCATGAGATGACACTACCATAAGTAGTTTAAAGATGTATTTTTAGTCGGCTTATGTTGTATGTGTTCTAAAGCCCCATGTTTCCCATTCCCTTGAAACAAGAAAATATAACAGAAAAATTCTGGCTATATTTCCATAAAAAAAGTAGAAAAAGAGTAAACACAGGTTAATATCTCAAAAAATCGGCCAGACGTGGTGGATGATGCCTGTAATCCCAGCACTGAGGGAGGCCAAGAGGGGAGGATCACTAGAGAACAAGAGTTCGAACCTGAGCAACATAGTGAGAACCTCTCTCTACAAAAAATTTAAAAATTAGCCAGGTGTGGTATCACATACCTTTAGTCCCATCTACTTGGGAGGCTGAGGCAGGAGGATTGCTTGAGCCCCGGTGTTTAAGGTTGCAGTGAGCTATGATGACAGCATGGCACTCTAGTCTGTGCAAAAGAGTGAGACCCTGTCTCAAAAAAAAAAAAAAAAAACCAACAAAAAAAACAAAAAGTCTTGTCATATTGGGAAACTAGTTTTGTGGAATTATTTAGTATTTATTGAAATTGATCTGAAATGATTGCTTTATTGACAGAAGGATAAAGCTTAAAGTAATATACGGTACAGCTAGAATCAACAAAATAGGTAAAAGCAAAAAAGTTCTCCATAAGGTTAAGAAAGGGTTAGGTGCCTGTACTCGCTTGCTATAGTTTCCATAATAAAGTTGTCTCACGGTTTATGAGACTAGAATTCTGAGATCAAGATGTTGACAATGCTAGTCTCTCTCTGAAGGCACTAAGGAAAAATCTGTTCCAGGCCACTCTCCTGTCTTCTAGTAGCTCCTTGGATTGTTCCGGCAAAATTGTAATCTTCACACGGTGTTGTGCCTCCACTTCACACGTGGAGTGTCAGTCTCCACGTCCAGGTTGCACCTCTTTATAAGGACACTGATCACATTGGATTAAGATTCACCCTAATGATCTCATTTTAACCTGTAAAATGACCCTATCTCCAAATAAGTGAAATTCTAAGGTACAAGGGGTTAGCCCTTCAATGTATCTTTAGGGTGGACACAATTCAAGCCATAACATTACTTTTCTTTACGCATAACACAAGATGTTATACTTGCAACCTTTGCATCACCCCAAATATGTCACAGAAAGATTATTATGTTTCGTGTTGAAAAATTTGGGTTTGATTTTAAGTTCTGCTATCTATTTCCAGCACTCAAGGTATGTCATATTTGGGAAGCGGGTGGCAATGAGGGGACAGGTTAAGAAAGGCTGAG
Organism: Avahi laniger; assembly: GCA_963575035.1. Lineage (NCBI taxonomy): Eukaryota > Metazoa > Chordata > Mammalia > Primates > Indriidae > Avahi > Avahi laniger. The sequence goes on from CAUYSK010052125.1 coordinate 58,164, forward strand.
CACAGAGCAGCCTCTCTGCAAGATCCTGGCTTGCTTTCCCTTCCAAAGCTCTTCTGGAATAACAAGACAACCAAATAAACTTTTCCTACAATTGGGGAATGGAAGGGAGCCTGAACAAAGTTGGGAGCCAAAATAAAGCTGCAAACTCAAGTTCCCTGGAAGAAGGTGAAATAATGAATTCTCTTTTCTGTGTGTGCTGAGGGAAGGGGCTTAGAATAAGTTAAATTCTCATGGACTAGAATAATGGATCTTTTTCCAGACAAACAGAAATCACATACATAAAAAAATATGCAATGGATTTTTGAGGCTAGAGAGTTTAGTCAAGAGACCCCAGTAAATCCACTAAGAGTGGAAGAGGGGACCTTTCGGGGGTGCTTTCTGCTTTCTAACTGCATGATACTAGCTGTCCTGGTTTTTGAATCCAAATGTTTTAAATTCAATAACTCCACAGTCTGCACTGTTACTGCCCTCCATCATCAATCACCTTCCCTACTTAGAGTATTGAGAACATGTGCTTATTTTTCCCCTTTCTTCAAGTTTATTTCTCCTGGAAATGATACATAGTGAGGCCAGAATGCTGTGGCCAAAAGACAGGCATGAGCACTCCTCAACCTAATTATTATTTTTCTCTATGTAGCCATGAACCTGCCCATTTTGTAACCTCATTCACACAGTTCCTGTCTCCAGAATGCCTCTTCCCCTTTCTGTCAATATCTTTCTGTAACGTATTAATAGTAAAGATTCAGCTCAAAACCCAGCTTCTTTTTAAAAATTCTGCAGGCAAATTTAGGAGTTTACTTTTCAAATTTCTCCACAAAACCATTTAATTATTGGATAAGAGAGGCATAGCAGCTTGCCTGGAGTCTAGGAACCATTTGGGAGCCGACTTGAATCTAACCCATAATTGGAGTTTTGACATATACAAACCTGTCTAATTACTTGACGAACACAAAGAACAAAAGACAGTGACTCTGCTTTTTTTCCTCTACATTACATAGTGCACATTGCTGTAAGTAGAAGTTTTGCTTTGTAGGGTAGCACAAATTCCCTTCAAACAACCTTATCCTCTACCACCACAATTGTAAATTCTTACAATTCTCTGTATTTGATTCTCTTTTGTAAAGCTTTGTCTCCAGAAAATCTTGTTGAAAGACACAATTTATCTGAGAAATTCTACATGTGCAGTTACCTTTATATCTATCTCCTGTCCTTCATTCTTTTTGCCACTAATGATGCTAAAGCTTTATTCATACCCTACTGATGATGGTTTATTAAATGTCTCTTCAGCAACTTTGTTAAAAGTTGACAATACCATAAGAATTATCTTTTTAAAACTCTTAAGAGCATTTAGTCTTATGCTTAAGACATCAAATATTTTCCTATTGTCTACTGGAAAAAATCCAAATCTGTTTTCAATTTACAGCCGTATAAACTACATTGAAGCCATATCACATAGTTACTTTTTTTTTAGACTTGCTCTATAGTTCTCAAAGGATGCTTTAGAATCGTGCAGGAGGCATGTTAAACACAGATTACTAGTCCCCACTCTCAGAGTTTCTCATTCAATGGATCTGGGATGAGCCCAAGAACGTGCATCCCTAATAAACTCCTATGTGATTCTGATACCCTTGATGCCAGGAGCATATTTGAGAACCGTTTCTGTCACCATTCATAACTCCATTTCTTTGTTGTTGCTATATTCTTTTCCTGTTATTGCTTTTCTTTCTTTTTTCATTTTTTTAAATGTCAAATATTACTTTTCTGGAAAAAATCCCAACTTTTTCCAGGAGAAAAAGTTTCCTTTATTTTTTTTGTTTTTATAACACATAAGCCTTGTTTCTAAAACATTTTGACACATTTATTTATTTATTTGTTTATTTTTGTCACACTGGGTAGAGTGCAGTGACGTTGTCATAGCTCACTGCAACCTGCAAACTCCTGGGCTCAAGTGATCCTCCTGCCTCAGCCTCCCGAGTAGCTGAGACTACAGATATGCACCGTGATGCCCAGCTAATTTTTCTATTTTTAGTAGAGACAGGGGCTTGATCTTGCTCAGGCTGATCTTGAACTCCTGAACTCAATCAATCCTCCCGTCTTGGTCTCCCAGAGTGCTGGGATTACAGGCATGAGCCAACATGGCCAGGCACATATATTTATCATAATAAACATTATCACATATTCCAGTTCTTCATTTTTATGTAACTATGACATTTTGCTAGATTTCTTTTAGGCAATTTAATCCCTAAGACCTATCCTATATCTACCGTAAAGCAGGTATAATATATTGTTAAATTTACAGGTAAATAATTGTATGGGATACAGAAAAATGGATAAATAGATAATCTCACATTACTTCAACATTACTTGGGATGCATTAATATATCACACCTGCTAGTAGAGCATATAGATATTGAACAAAGAAAAAATCTTCCAATTTTGTGAGAAGATAGAAGAATAATTCTGAAATAAAGAGGGTTAGTTAGGCAAAGACAGCCTTATTATAACTACTAAGATTTAAAATTCAAAAAAGATATTGGTAGAATATGAGCTCATTAAGAATGGATAATTTAAAAAAGGGTAGGGGATGAGTAAAGATATACCTTGCACTACTTCACAATAATACCTAGCTATAGCACTTTAGACAGTCAATAACAGTATGCAAATATTGTTAAAATTGAAGAAAGGGGGATCTTAACAGATCTGCCCTCTTCTAAGTTGGGATACTCCTAATATATTTGAAAATTAAGTATCCAGCTCTCACCATCTTACTCATTGTCCTCAAATCAACTTGAGTTTTAAGTAGACCATAACTTGAATGACTCAAACATGAAAATGGAAGAAATCCCCACTCAAAATAACTTCCAGGCTTACCATTTACAGTGGATAAACAAATTTACAGAAGTTGAGAGCTGATCATGTAGGAAAAATTACTCTAGAAGACACAAATAGAGTTTTATTTATTTTTAAAATTGAACTTGGAAAAACTGGTTGCTCATGTTTCATATTGGGAATGGTTATCAATAAATCATTGAGAAATATTATCCTTGCAATATGTCATTCTGTAGTGTTCAAATGATGTGGTACAAAAGCAATTATTGCATTTTCTTCAGTCACTGTTGTCATTTATTCTAATGTTTTTCCTCATCTCTAATGTTTTCCTCGGGCTGGTAATTCAATACAGTCAAGGAGGATGTATTTCACTCCTAGTAACATCTGCTACTCTGATCACTGGATTTAGATAATCTTTTTAAAATTATTTTTTAAAATTATGGATTTATTTCACATGAATTGTTCCACACTAGATCAGCTCAGAAAGAGCTAGTCACTTAAAATTTCCTAGGAGATCAAAGCCAAAATCTAGGTCATTTTCTGAGCATATATTTTAAAAATAGAGAAAGCTAAAAAAGATCAGGATCAGAAAAAATTTCTACCACAAAGCATTATTTTATATATATAATAAAAGTTCCTGTCTCTTATGTAAACAGAACTTTTCCTTCATTTCTCTCTCACACTCTCTCTCTTTCCCCATCTATGTGTGTTCATATATACACACATATATAATATATATACAGATATATAGACATGTATACAAATACATATACACACACATATATATACTGACACATAATACACACATATACATATACACATATATACAGATATATAATACACAGGTATATATACACGCATATACACAGATATATATACACATATACACACACACATATACACACACACACACACACACATATACACATATATATGGATAAAATTTTACCCAGATATATATGGATAAAAGATAAAACCAGTCCTTTTTTTTGCACTTATGAAGCAAGGAGTTAATGCTTTCAAATGTAATTTTCTGTGCATTAATCTACTAAAACAGAAAATGTGTCTGAATAATAAACATGACTGTGATATTGTTATGCATGTGTGCATATGTGTGTGTCTTAACAGTAGACCAATTATAATTCAAGAACTTCTTTATAAGTAAGTCACAATACAAAGCAGATTTAGAAAAACAGTAGATTTGAAATGTATTTTCTCCTTTTATTCACTACACAAACTTTCTGCATATCTGGTATAGCAGTCACTTCTTCATATTTTTAAAAATTACTTTTATAGGGGAGAATTTTTTCCTGAAGATGTATATGTATTATTGTTGAGTAGAACACTTTGGCTTTGATTTTGTGTACTTATGGTAGTGTGATTTTTATATGATTTTTTTAGCAGTACACAAGGTCAGAGGTATCTGTGATTTCTTCGGTGGCTTAGACTGTGGTTATTAGCTGAGTCTGTGTGAAGTTTTGCTGGGGACTGTGATGCCAGCTGAGCCTCTTTTCATGCTCTAGTGGTGGCTGCAGTGGCTTGAGTGTGACTACTTTTAAGGCCCCAGAGCAGCTTACACTGACATTGGTGTTAGTGAGTTACAGAGGGTCAATTCTTGGGTCTCCAGGTGGCTTGTTCAGAAGCTGGCAGTGGAAGCAGTAGGCCAGCCATACAAGTCTTATCTAAATACCTATAATTCAGATGTGAGTGAGACTCACAGTGTGATTCATCCTGAGGCAAATTCCTCTCTAGCTGTGAACCTGTGAAAACAAAGAAATTAGGTACTTCCAAACTACAGTAGTAGTTCAGACATAAGATGGACATTCCCAATCTGAAAGGGAGAAGTAGGAAAAACAAAAGGAGGGAGAAGTCCTGAGCAAATCAAAAACTCAAAAGACATTCTAAAAAAAAAAAAAAAAACAAAAAAATCTGCACTCAAATGTTTATAGCAGCACAATTCACAATTGCAAAGATGTGGAAACAACCCAAATGCCCATCAATACATGAGTGGATTAATAAAATGTGGCATATGTATACCATGGAGTACTATTCAACTATAATAAACAATGGTGATATAGCACCTCTTGTATTTTCCTGGATAGAGCTGGAACCCATTCTACTAAGTGAAGTATCCCAAGAATGGAAAAATAAGCACCACATGTGTTCACCAGAAAATTCGTTTCACTGATCAACACCTAAGTG
>CAUYSK010052126.1:0-11215 GCA_963575035.1 Avahi laniger
CCTCTCCTTGACATAAGGATTTCCTATTTGGCACTTTTGTTAGGTAGTTGTGAAAAGGAGATGCTTTGGGCTTGGATGGATGATAGCTAGGGGGAATCCTACATTTATTCCATTAAGGTTCACTCCTAGGATAGGACTGAATCAAACTTCCCACTTGACAATGGCATTGGAGATTTGTGACATCATCATCAGAAGCTGTCTATGAAGCCTATCCCTCTAATTAGCAAGCCTGAGTGAGTTTTCACAGGGTTCAAGACCATGCCAAAGACCCTGTCATCAAAGCATCTAGTAGAAGAGCTAGCACACAAACAAGTACAATAAAAATTTAAAAAGTGATACCTTTTGTGAAAGAAGTATTAAAGCTTGCCTGAATTTTTGGATTTATTAATATTTGCACCTCATGGAAGTCACACTGAATGTCTTGTTGGACACCAAGATATCCACAATTATGTCCAAGTTAAGGACTCATGCATTTCAGGGAAGGGAATGAGGGTTGGTTCACAGTCGAAGTGGGACTAGGAAAAGCAGATGTGGGAGCCTTGTATCTGGGATTATCAGGATCTTGAAGGCTCCAGATCTTCTCATTTCCTTAATCAACAAAGAACTTTCTATGAAAGCCTGTCCTTGGACCGACTACTGCTTCTCAGGCTATGGAGGCCAAGAAGGCAACAACATCTGTGTGACTAATGGGAAACCTTCTAATTGAATTGTGTTTTGGGGGATGTTTCTGGTTGCATTTCAACCCCAAAGGTTGAAAGCAGGAAGTTGGTTTGGTTTTGCTAGAGCTGCTAAAGCCAGGAGACCTGGGGTTGCAGGTTCCTTCTCATGTCTTGGCTGACATCTGGCACTGAGGAAGGAGTGTTTGGAGCAATGTGGTTGGCATTGGCATGCTGACTATCCCCCTCAGGTATGTCCAGAGCAGCCCTCTGTGTTCCCGACCTCTGCTTCTGTGGTCTTTGTCATCAGAGGGCTTGGCCCATCTCTACTGGGACCACCTTTCATGTAATTGTCTGAGTCAGAATCTTGTGTGGTCTTTGATTTCTTCCTCTTCCAAATCACCCAGATATCTCCAATAACATCCACTTCTTCCCATTTCTGTGGCTAATACATGAATCCAAACAGCATCGTTTCTCATCTGGACTGCCGCAAAGCCTGCTTCCTTGTCTCCTGCATCCCCTCTCATTCCTCCAAATTTCTTCTCCAGACAGTGGCCTAGTTTTCTTTTTTAAAAAGATTTATTGTATCATATTATGCACCTTCTTCGAACACTTCAATCTTCCCGTTGCAGGTTGGAAAAAATCCAAACCTAGTACCACAACTATCAAGGCCTCACAAACCTTGCCAACTCCATCCCACCTGATCCAGCCCCTGCCCATCTTGCCAGCTCCATCTTTTTCTACTTCCCTCCTCACCCATGTCACTTAACCACTCTGGCTTCTTTGTATTCCTTAAATCCATGCAAAACTTCCCATATTTGGTCTTCTGACACATCATATCCTCTGCCTGGAACACTTTTCCTCCTGAATATTTGCATGGCTGGCTCATTTTTGTACTTCAGGTCTTGCCTTAAATGTCTCCTCCTCTGCAAGGCCTTCCCTCTTCTCTGCTCCATTATGCACTTTGTTTCTCCTAGCACTTACCATGCATTTTAATTACATATATATTTGTTTATTTACTTGTTGAATGCCTGTCTGCTGTCTTCACTAAAGTTCAGTGAGAGAAGGACTCTGTCAGTTTTGCTCCGCATTAATTTGCTCCAGGACCTAGCATGATGCCTGGCTTAAGGGATGTGTTTTATAAATATTTATTGAATGAATAAATGTTTTATTGTCTTTTCATAGAAGGCTAGCCCAGATTGTTAAATGCTTGTGCCAGGTGTGAGTGAATATTAAAATAGACAAAGACAAAAAGAACATCTATTTTACCTTTTGAAAGTGTGTTTTGTATGTGATGATTTTTTCCAGTCCCTCTTTGTCTTCATTAATGAGTTAGAATATGAAGTAGAAAGAGGTCTGGAGGCCATTTGCCTTTTAGGCACTTTAAATGAGGCACAGAAGGAGGTACTTCTGGGGACAGAGAAGAAAGGGAACTCTCTGTGGTGGGGTTTTGGCATGTGGAGAGCAGGTTGGTCCCAGAAGGGATCCTTCCAGGCTCATTAAAGATAAATTGCTTCCAGCCCCCGTGGCCTCCCTGCGAGGACGAAGAGTGGCAGACGGCGTGGCATCTGGAGAATTCCGAAACTCTGAGTGAGGCAAATAAATGAGCAACCTGCTCCGTTCCATCTTCCATGAAGAAAATGAGTGGCTCCGAGTTGCGGGGAAAGAGCAAGGCCGGCAGAGGTCATATCTGTGCCGCTCCCACTTGCAGTTAACTCGCCAATTAAACCATCCTCTGCCAGATGGAGAGTCCCATCACAGGAGACGGAATCAGCTCACTGACCTCGAGTCCCAGCTGCAAATAGAACGGGTCATTAGCGGTCGCTCACAGGCGCACTGTGGGGGCCTTGCCAGGGAACTGGCTCCTGACGTCACAGGGTCACCATTTGTACCTACACTGTGTCAAGGCATGTGATTTAACACGGTCTGAGGGTGGTCACTGAGGGCCATGCTAACGGTGGAATAACAGTGGCATACACTTAAATTTGGGACCCTGATGCCAAAAATCTCTTCTATCCTCTAAAGAGAAAATAGGCAAATCACCCATGGAGAATGACTCTCTCCTCCTGCTACATTGCAGGAAGTCTGGAGATGGTGACTGCTGCGCTGACAAATGATTTGCCAGATATGTGTTCGTACAGCCTAGCTGTGTCTTTGTATTAAGACAATGTCGAACTGTACATTTCAATAATAAGGTGCTGGTCTGGTGTCTGAGCCATCGGTAGGGATGGACGGTGAGAGAAAATGATGATATGGGACGTTGTCTCACAGAGAGATTGTGCCCCTATCAGGGCTAGGCTAGCTACCGATGGAGGGTCTGTGATTCACAATCATATCAGAAGAATTGAGTCAGGACGTGCTGTGCTCTGGGAGGATGCAAGAAGCAAGAAGAAGGAATAGGAGCCAGTGTTTTTTGAGGCCCTATAAAAATAGAGACGTAGTTTTAGGCACTTCACGAAGATTGGCTTAATTTAGTCCTGTGATTGTCCCTTATCCTGTTGGGGAGTCCTGCTTCCATCTGGCAAAGGAGCAAGAGGCAGACTGTGGCCAGAAAACTGATTTTCAAAACGTTTGGTGCATCCATGATTGGGGAAACAACACGTTGCCCTCTGAGATGACTCCAGAAGTTGAAATTCAATGCGCTGACTCTGTCGTGGTCCGGCCAGAGGCTCTCCTGGGTTTGTGGTCATGACTTTGTGGCTGTGTTACAGTTCCAGCCAGAGTAAAGAATCCAATAAAGCCCCCAAGTGCTTCTCTTCCTCTAGAACAGTAGTTCTCAAACACATGGGCATCAGAACAACAGATCACCTGGCCACCAGCCTGCAGGGCTGGGGTGAGGCCTGAGAATGTGCATTTCTAACAAGCTCCCACGGGATGTTGCTGGCCCAGGGATCTCACTTTGAGGACCTCTGCTCTCCATCACCCTGAAAGAAAGAGGCCCAGCTGGATGCTTGCAAAGGACCAGGTTTCTCTGGGGAGTGTGGAGTCCTTCGGGCTCTCTCCCCGCCTTATTCCCCCTCCACTGGGCCTCCTTACTGAAATGTAGCAGCAAAAGCAGATAATCTTTCTGATGTTGTATAATTCAATCCTCTCAGCACTTTGCAGAGTGCCTTTATTTCCTTCCTATTGAAAAAAAGAGGGTCCTAGTGTCCTTGAAGACAGATCCCTTTTTAGCTTTGCCTTGGGGGGATTTTTGCTGCCTATACAGTAAGAGTCTTAGGGAGCCCTTTCTCTCTTGTGTCTTGGGGGGAGTCTATGAGCAAACGGTCACTCTGTCTCCAAGGGTCAGGCCAAGACCTGATGACTAGCAGCATTGGACCCTCTGACCACTACTGTTCTGATGGAAAATGTTTAACATCAGTACTGGGGAGATGCTAATGAAGGTCAAGGTCAATTTAATTAAGGTCAATTAGATGAGGTGAAGGATGCAGTGGGGGGTTCTGTGGGGTCTTCTATTTCCACATCTGCGAGAAAATTCTCTCCTGTAGCAACAAACTTAGCACTAAGCCCTAGTTTTATAAATTGGCCTTATTGGACAGAAACGTGAAGGTCATCGTTAGGGGCAAGGGCTCGATCCTTCTAAGTCTCCTTTATAAACAGGGCACGTGAGTTTCTACTTCAAAGCAAGAGGACGCTCTGAGTGTTCAGCACCAGGCCTGGCATGTGACAAGCCCTCCGTGACTGGTGGCTGTGCTTCTTATGGCTCTACAAGTCCCAGCAGCCTTTTTTGGGTGGTGAGTCAGAGCAGCCGTGATGTGCCTGGGGAACAGGGTCTTCCTGTCCTGGTCTCTGCACAGGAACATGGCAGACGCAGGCAGGCAGCGGATTTTGGTTATTAACTGGAACTCGAGCAGTCACACAGGGCCAAGAAGTCTCCAAGCGAGGCTTAGAGTCTGAAGTCACTATGCAAGGCATTTGTTCCAGCAAAAAGCCGTGGCCTGGCCATTACAGAGCTCCGAGAAGCAACAGGGATTAGGGCACCGCTCAGGTGCTTGGACTAAATGCCAAAGGCAAAGGGACCCCCGATGCCGTCTCTGCTCCCTCCTGCCTCACCTCAAGTTGCATGTGATGCCCTTGGGGCATGCTTCTACTGCTCTGCGGGGTTTTGCCGTGGTGGCAGGTGGGAACAATGACAATTTGAGGTAGTGACAGGCTAGCTGCCACTAGACATGCCAGTCTCTCTCCATGTCCTTTCAGCCCCCACCAAAGAATGGGGGCCCATGGAGATCCCGAGGCTGGTGGCTAAGGGCAGTGGGGACACAGAGCACTGGGGACACAGGCCAGTGGGTCCTGGGGTCCTGATTTGCCATTTGACAGCTCTGTGCTCTAGGTATTCGCTGACCTCAGGCAGCAGAGCACCGGGAGCTTCCGCTCGGATTCCACCCTGGTGAATTTCAATTCAAAGTTAGTTTTCTTTTGTCTCACTCTTTCAGGACCCAAAAATGAGTCTCTGGCTGTCATGGTGGCCACATGTCCCTAGAGCCATGGGGGCAGTGGTCTGGGGTGTCAGCCTGGGTCCTCATGGCCTGGAGGGGCGAGGCAAGGCAGCCCCCAGCCCCCCACCACGGAGCAGAAGAACAGCCAAGGCTGTCTCGGGCAAGAAGGAGATCCGACTCCTCGCAGTGGCCTTGGCGGTGGGCTCCCCCTCTCGGGCTTCTTTTTTGACATTGCATGTTTGAGTGGGAGACTCATTTCTCTGAAAACAAAATTACCTTAACCATTCTCTATGCAGGGCATGGCAAACACCCAGCACTGTGAGTGAGCTCCCTTCATGTGGGTGGACATGAGGGAGCAGCTGAGCCACGCGGACTTGGGGTGCCGGCAGCCTCTCTCCAGCTCTCCCCGGGCTCTGCCTGGCTTTGCCCAAGGTTGGCCGGATGACTGGATGAAGTCAGCAAGTGTTTTCTTTTAGTCTCTTTCCAAAGGGTCAGCGTGGCCATTGTAGGACCTCCTGGGATGTGTGTGGTGGGTGTTATTAAACCTTAGGGCCCAGATGCTTTGATGTGCAGCTCTCCCTCTCTCCCCCCTACACTAGTGAGAATCACTTTGTGGAATGAGAGATGTTGCTCATAGGATATGTTGTGCTTGTCAATGACTTGCAGAGGCAACGCAGAAAAACACTGCTTTCATTCATCCACTCATTCATTTACTCCAAAACACTGAGTCCCTGCTATGTGTCAGGCACTCTCCGGCACTGGGGATATTGGTATGAGTAGCAGGCTGGAGGAAAGCACTTACTGACGTCTCTGCAGAGCTCGTCATCAAAGTGAGCCAGCAGGAACCCGGTTGGAGAGAGAAAGAGGCTGATAAGCCCTTGGTTAACTTTGGAAGCCACCACTGTCTCTCTGGGGATTCCATCCATACAAGATGCTGAGAAGTCAGGAATGTTCCAGGTGCCTCCACCAGAGTTTTACCACTCAGTTGACCTGATACCCGGGCCAGAAACCCGGGCTCTGGATTTAATCTCCAGAGAGATCAGATAATGGATCAAAGAGGGAAATCATCCACAGGTAGATATCTTACAAATTATGTCCTTGGTTCTGGGAGATGAGGCTCAGAGTAGCCCAATATACAAAACACTCCTGGAAAACAGACACCTCAAGTGGAAGTCATAGATGTGAATTGAAGATCTAGAGTGAGGTGTGTCCATGGAAGCTGTCTGACTCCAGGGACATTGATATTGATGACTCTTGAAGGTCTAGGGTCTGCCCCTAGCCTCATAGGTTCAAAGCCTGATTCAGCCAGTGTCGTGAGAGCAGATTCAAAGTTTGAGAAGGATTTGCTCTAACCAAATGTTTAGGCTTGTGGATCAAATCAGAATTCTAGCTTATTTATACCAAAAAACACAACTGTCATGCCAATAAAATACATTGTAATGGCCTGCACTTGTCTCTTCCTATAGAATAATCTTCAAGACAATTATCAATGATAGAATGTTTGGTGAGCTTGGAATTAGAACACAGTGCACTAGTGAGGTGGCTTAATGGTCTCAAGTTGCAAAAGCCTGTTGATTGTGGCCAAATATGGGATATATGGCACACAGCTCTGAAGAACTTGAAATGAGCCAGGACATCGCTCTCGAATGTGCCTTGGTTAGAGGCTGCCAACTTCATTTCTGATGGCATGTTCTTGCTTCGTTGATGTCTAATAGGTTTGGGAGTCATTCAGTCTCTTTCAGGAGACCCCACCTCTCTCTAGTTGTGGTCCTTCTTACATCAATCTTATGGCTTAATAAGGCAACCTTATATCCCTTGGAACTTTTTTGTTGTCCCTGCATACTGCCAAACAAGAAAAAATTATGTGCCATTCTCAAGCACCGAGACCAGCTCATTAATCATGGATTTGAAATTGGCTAAGACTTGGGTCAGAAATTCTTTTTCCTTTTTTTTTGAGATAGGGTCTCAGACTGTTACTCAGGCTGGAGTGCAGTGGCACGATCGTAGCTCATTGCAGCCTCAAACTCCTGGCCTCAAGCAATCCTCCCACTACGGCCTCCCAAAGTGCTGGGATTATAGGTGTGAGCCACTGAGCCCAGCCTCTTTTTCCTCTCATAGATAGAAACTTGTCAGTAAAGTGAAGAAGGCTGTCTTATTCCAGAGCTTTTGATTAGTGAGTCTCACATTACATCTCTTGGGTGAGTTCTTTTGGGGAGCTGAGTGACATGAGATTCTCTTTGTTGTTTTTCAACCATGAAAATGTGGGTAGGCTGTCCCAGGGTTGGACTGATAGGCATTTCTAGGCTAGGGTAGCTCATGTCGTCTAAACTTTGTTTTATCAATCTCACCCTTTATCTGATCAAGAAATTATCTCCTTTCTGGCTCCTTTATAGTTGATGACTTTCCAATCATATCAATTTCATATCAATTCTTACATTTCCCCCAATAGTCTCAATACCCATTAATAACCATGGCCATCTTAACTTTCCATTATAAAGTCTTCTTATGCTAACACATTCCTATTTCTGCCCTTCCCCTGAGAGTGATCGTAGACATACGTGGCTGGTGTGGCGCACTGCAGGGGCTGTAGCTCCCACAGGCGGCCACGCAAGGCAATCCCGGGGGAGTGCAGGCTCTCGGCCAGGCAGCTGCTTCCTCGGGGGACCAGGGAGGCACTGAGTGTCTGCCAGTGTCTGAGGCAGGATTGCAAGGGCCATGGTGGGATGGCGGAGCATCTGGTGAGCTGGTGGGTGCTGGGGGGGTTCCCAACAGTGCCCACCGGGGCTCCAGGAGCCAGGGCAGCAGACAGCGGTGTGGAAGGAGTAGGGACCTCATGGTTCCATCTGCCCTTTCCTTCCCTCATTGTAGCTTTTGGTTTCCTAGTGTTTTCTAACTGATTCTCAATCTGAACCTCAAAAGCACACACAGGGGAACGATCTTCCTTTCTGTTCCCATGTCCTTGGAGTTTTCCTACGTTTGGAAAAGCTTAGGGAAAAGGAACTGAACTGGTACCTTCCATTGACATCATATTTAGGGAAGAAAATGTCATTAAACCTATTAACAGTAATTTATTATTTAATTAGACCCCCAATTTTCACAACAATCCCCAATATTGACCATTACTGGTTCAGGCCATATGGAGTTGATATGTGATCCAAGTCCCCAAAGCCTGACGGTGCCCTTCCTTCCTTCCTGGCCACCAACCCCCAGCCGTGTAGCCCTTCTCCCACCTTCCCTCGCCATAAGCCAGTTCAGAGTCTCTATGGACCAGCAGCATCTTCGCTGGGAGCAGCGGCAGGAATCATTTCAGCTGGGTACACCCTGTCCATCTGTTTCCAATCTGATTGGTCCCTAACTCATCTTCTTCTCATGCTGCGCCCTGCAGCACAGAGGGGAATGGGAATGATGGTGTCAGGCAACGGGCTGGCTTCTTTGTTGGCACCTCTGGCTGCTACAGACTTGGAAGACCCCTCAGGACACAGTCATCATGTGTCTCCTCATTCTCGTCTTCCCCAGGCAACAGGACGTAATGCCAGAGGACTGGGCTGGTCCACGCTGTGGTTACAATACCAAGCTAATGACACCCAGCTCATGGGGTTTTTATTACAGCTAATGTTAATTAGTTTCAGTAGAAGAAAACCCTCCAGCCTGTGGCCACAGATTCCTTTCTAATATTGGCTAGACATTTCACAGTTTCCCTGGTCCCAGAGGAGATGAGAATAGAGTGGGGCTGGCTGCTGGAGCCCATCCTGCTTCCTGGAAAAACATTCTGAAAGCATGTCCCTTTGATGGGGACCATTTGCCAAAGTCTGGATGACACTTCAGAGTGGAGAGAGGATGTGGGCTGCTAGTTGCAGGACGAAAAAACACTTTGCCCTTGTTTATTCTCATTTCTTGCTGCTACATATTTTTTTTTTCTAATTCAAGGATTACATTCTGGAAGCCAGGCTGCTGAACTTGGTCTTCAGCTGTCTTTTGTTTGGCCGGCACCTTTTTTAAACTTGAATTTATAGTCCTTCAGCTGGGTGTGTCTCTAGCGGGCCGTGACTCACGCATGTGCTACCTTCCTGGTCCTGGTAGTCATTTGAGTTTGTCAGCCCTGTAGACTTGATGCCAAGTGTGGAAATGTCACCCAACTAAATCTGTCTGCTCATGATTGATCCTCATGTCTCCTTTCAGGACACATTTCAAGATCATGGAAAATGTCTCTTCCTCTGGAGGAGCTGCCCATTTTCAGAGAGGACCGGCAAATAAGGCCATGAAGTGATGGCCCTGTCATTGAGGCTTCTGTGGTGGGAGCCAGCGCCAGGGCACCGTTCACCCAAAGCACAATGTGCTCGGAGTCCCTGTGGTGGGGCAAGGTGGCCCTGGGGTCTGTCAGGTGGCTCTCGGCCCTGGCCTGTTGGGTCTGGTTTCTATTTATTCTGCCCTGGCTGTGCCCAAAGGTTACGCCAACTTTGTCAGGGGGTGGAGTGGGTAAGCAAAATTGAGACAATAATCTGAAAAGAGGTACACAAAATGGCTCATTCAAGACTGTCTATTTTGGACTTGATCTGTGGCCCCCACAGGCAGAATCCGGAAGCCCCGATGTGGCAGAGGCCCAGGAAGGCATTGTTGAGAGCACAGAGACCCTCGAGTATGAGCCCAGCCTCCCACCTCCTCTCCCCCACTCTTTTCCTCCTTCTGTCTCTCTCTAAAGTCTCTTCCCATATGAGGAGGGAGCTGCCAGCTTGACTTCTGCCTGGCCTCTTATCCTCAATTTCCCTCAGGAAAGAGGAGGTTAGGGGAGGCTCAGCCAGAGAGCAATTCATTTCAGAAACTCAAACTAACCTGTGTTTGCCTTCCCGACCTCCAGACTATTTTAATCTTGTAAACGGTAATGATGTGTGTGGGGAACAATTTTGTTGTTTACTGAAGCAGTTGAGTGATAATTGCAGAGAAAGGAGAAAGCGAAGGGTTTGTCCCAAATACTTTATTTCTTGCTGTTTTTCTCTATGCTAATACTGGCCCCAGTGTTATGTCTTGTGAATCCAGATGACAGCTCAGGAGCCGGAGCACAGCAGGGGATGAGGGGCCCCTCCCGAGGAGGGCAGTAGATTGGACAGTCCCAGCATTGGGTGTCAGGGTGGGTGCGGGGTAGAGCGGGTGTGCTGTGCAAACGGTGCTCTGCCCACAAGATGGGGTGCGAGTTCTCAGGCAGCCTTGTGAAACAAAGCCCCGGATGGAAAGTTCCTTCTGGTGTCAGATCAAAATATTTTCTGCTGCCACATGCAAAAGATGAAGATAGGCCAAATGGAAGAAATATAAAATGATTTTATTTTATTTTACCTCCTTAGATTAATCTGTTTGTTCATTTTTGTGTGACTACAGTTCATTAAAAATTTATCATGCTTGAAATATCAACCCATATTTCTCTTTAATAATGTATAGCCCTTAAATTAGCTTCTTGTCACTGCCAGATATAGAATTTATTTATTCATTTATTTATTTTTATTTCAGCATATTATGGGGGTACAGATGTTTAGGTTACGTATGTTGCCCTTGCCCCCCATCCCCCTCTAAGTCCGAGTTTCAAATATGTCCATCTTTTGAGTGGTGCACATTGCACTCTTTGTGTATGCATATACCCGTCTCTTCCTCCCTCATTCCCCCTCCCTCCCCCTCCCCCTGCCCAACATCCAATAGATGTTATTCTTGTATGTGCACTTATGTGTTGATCAGTTAATACCAATTTGATGGTGAGTACATGTATTTATTCATTTATTTTTAATTTATCTTTATTGTGTATATTTAAGGTATATGACATTTTGTTTTGATACACATATACATAATGAAATGATTACTACGGTCAAGGAAGTGTGCATAGCCGTCATCTTCCATCCTTCCATAATTACATTTTGTGTGTGTGGTAAGAGCACCCAAATCTACTCTCTTAGCAACTTTTCAGTGTACAACATTATTAACTATAGTCCTCCTGTTGTACATTAGACTTGTTCATCCTACGTATCTGCCGCTTTCTATCCTTTGACTGGTGTTTTTTAGGCTATGGCTATGACTCATTAACCACCTGTGAAGTCATTGTAGTGGGTTTTGATCAGCATGAGAGAGAGAGAGAGAGAGAGA